>RANZ01000183.1:0-60924 GCA_009805285.1 Neurospora terricola FGSC 1889 | reverse complement strand
GAGGGATAGTCGCTTACCTTTCTGCTGAACAGACTTGACACGCCATATTCCTCCTGAAAAGTGTAAACTATCCAGCCTCGCTCCGCTGCCAGGGTCTTGAAGCCGTCCAGACTGAGTTGTTTCTGCAGATTGTTCACGTTGGGCATCAGAGCGTCGACGATATGGACATTGACATCGACGCCAAGTCGAAGAGCAGAGCCWGAGAGGAGACGATGGAAAGAACTTCGCGGATCCGCGCCWCGATGCGGCGTGCCAAAGAACATGATGGCGACAGTGGAGCGGAAGATATCTTCGTAGCGACTGGTACTGGCTTGATCATTCTGATGCTGACTGGCCAGAGTGAGGGCTTCTCTGACAACTAGCCCACCCAAGCTGTGTGCGATGAAGACCAGCGGGCGAGATCCTTTCGCGTCTGACGGTCTCTTATCTCTCAATTGCTCCAATAGTTCCCGGGCATGGTCTTGAACGGTGTTTTTGCTGATCTGACCTTGAGAGAAATGTCGTATCTTGGTATCGTAGCCAAAAGTCATGACCCTGGCAGATGGTAGCGTTTTTGGGACCAGGTCCTTTGGCCAGTAGACGTCCGCTGCTTGTCCGCTGTTATGAATATTGTGGCTCGGGGCATCGTTGTTTGCCTTTCTTCTTTTCTCGGCCTTCTTCTTGTCCAGGGTCCAAGTCAACCTTGGATGACCGGTGAAGCCATGGATGAAAATGATGCTGCAAACCGCGTTAACAAGTGTACCCCGAGCCACAGTTATCGATCGATGAGATTAGAGTGGCGGACTCACTCAAGCTCGGGCTTGACATCGGTCGGTTCAAAGAGCAGCGAGATACCCTGCGCTCTGACCATGGTCGCTAACTGGGCAGGAGCATAGCCTGGAAGGAGATTATGAATGTCGATGTGGCAGCGCTCGGGAGAGGCTTGATGTTATGTCGGAACTCCCCAATTCTTTCATATGAGAATGGGCATGTTGAAGGTTGAAGCTTGAAGGCCTGAAGCGGGGGCACCATCCTATCAGTTGGGTTGTGAGCCACAGCAAGGTTACATCTGTCCTCGAATGGTTAGGTAGCTGCCCAGCTGCAGCATGTACCGTGTGAACGTACCTGGAAATTGTAGCGGGCAGCCATTGGTCATTGTGTGAGAAATGCAATCAACCGACTGTGGAGGCTTGGGTAAAGTATGTTGATTGGAGGGCTGAGGAAGACGAAAAGGAAAGAGAGGAAACAGAGGGGGATGACTACATCGTGCACAAGGCTTGGTCTTTGCTGATGGCCCTGACCAAAGGATGGTGGAGGAGAAGACGCTTTGCATTGAAGAAGCATAAGTAAGTACTTAGAGGCAAAGAAGGTACATGGATGAACGATTGGCAGGGCTGTGCTGGACGGCTGGTGAATGTCGGTTGCTTTGGACGGGCGTCATGTACGAAGATTGTCGAGGGAAAGAATATCCGGATGGCTCGAGGAAGACGAAACGAGAAGGAAGATGAAAAGAGGGAAAAGATGAACACAGAGGAAGGAGTGAAAGTCTTTGTCCCGTGGAATAACCGGGCAGGGCTGGCTGTCATATGAAGAGTACCTGCCTAGGTAAAAAGATGATTCGTGACCGACGAGACCTCCATGCCAAGAAGACGAAGGGAGGAAGGGAAGGAGCATACCTCAGCAATTAGTCGTCACAGCTTTTGCTGGTAGATCACAGCTCAGCTGGTGTGACAAAGCCCGACTACCGCGTGATGAATGACCTGGATATTACGGAAGGGATAAACAACCCGACTGATAAGCGAACTGAAAGCATGAATGAGCCATAACCATTTTGATACGCCTGATGAGAAGCCTGTAAAAAGAAAACACACACACTAAAGAGGTATAATTACACCGGTTGTTGTTGTCATGACTGTGAAAACCTCCTTCCATTGTCCTGATTCCCTTGCTACCTCTCTACCACCCGAGTCCATGCCCACACGAGAAATAGCGACAAATCCCAAACGCTGAGAGATAGAAAAGACTATCAAGCAGAAGAAAACGGAAAAAAAAAGGTCTATTCTTCGAAATGCATCGCTAATCCTTTTTTGGATCCCCACTTTCTAATCCTCTCATTGCGCTGGGGGGAAAAAAAGGCTGGAAGGGAGGGGATCTATCCGAGACTCGTCGTGGTCAAGGTGAAGCCCAGACGCCGAAGCAGTTCGCCTGCCATGAAGCGGCGAGTTACCCTGGCCACTTAAAGTCCGGAGCGTTTCCAATCGTCGGCGATAGTTTCGGTCACATATTCGACGAACAAATCAGTGCCGCTTCCATGACTTGCGATTGAGCCCATGCCACGATCAATCCTCCCCAGTCCTCTCATCGTCCCTCTTTTCCTGCCGTGTCGACCCGGGTATCCTTTTGCCGCCACCATCAGTTAGTCCCCCACTGCCGCTGTCTTTAACCTCCTATCTAGCAACAGCAGCAGTCAGGACCTGCGTCCTGAAGAAACCGCCCTTGGTGCGCTCAATAACCTGCTGGTACACGGAGCTAGGGGGGTGGTTCATGACGACGGTACCCTCCTTGTAGTCAATCTTGGCATCGAGGCGGGTGTCGCGAATGAGGTTGACGATCCACTTCTCGGCGTCGTCGTTGTTGAGGCCCAGGCGGGCGCTGAGGTCCTTGAGCGAGATGCGGGCGTGGATCTTGCAGTAGCTCTCGAAGATGAGGTGGCGGGCCGAGTCGACAAAGTCGTCGGCGTGGGCGAGCAGGAAGAAGTCGCTCCTAAGGACCTCCTCGGCGAGCACAAGCTGGTGCTGGGCCTCCTCAAAGTCAAAGTCGATGCACAGGGCGTGGACGAAGCGGGTGACGGGGTCCTGGTACTCGTAGGCCTCCTGCTTAACGATGCGAACAATGTCCTTCATCTGCTTCTGCTGGACACCAGCGTTCTTCGCGCGGCCGCGGTTGGTGATGACGGCGACGGTGAGATAGCGGAGGATCCAGGGCGAGTTGGCCTGGATGGTGTTGATGAAGCCGGCGTTGAAGAAGAGGTCGAGGAGGGGCTCACGGGCCTTGTCGTAGTTGAAGAGGGGGAAGAGGGCCCAGTGGACGAGCTGGGTGCGGTGCTGCAGCTGAGCAAGCGGGTTGTTGGCGAGCCTGGTGTCGATGCTCTCGCGCACCTTTTGCAGCTCCTCCATGGCGGACTCCCAGCTCATGCTGAGGATCTCGCAGGCGAGACGACCCCATGTGGCGTACGAGACCTTGTCGTTGTCGGTGGAGAGGACGCGGAAGCGGTATAGGAGCTCGGAGGCATCGGCGTAGTTGCCGCAGGAGTACTGGAGCTGGCCAAAGTCGTAGAGGGCGTTGACCATGTCGATGGTGACCTGCACAGGATATTATGGTTAGACATGTACAGCCATGTACTGGTGGATATATATAAGTAGACGTACGTCGTGCTCCTTCTTCAAAAACTCCAAGTTGGCCACCTTGTCGGAGCGCAGGTTGTTGACGACATCGTCGCGCTGCAGCAGCTCGGTGATCTTGGCCGTCTCCTGCTCGTACTTCTCAAGCTGGTGGAAGACCTTTTGGCGGCGCTCGGCGTACTCGGCGGGGGGCTCCTTAAGGCCCTCGAGCTCACAGTAGAGGTTGGCGACGTAGTCGGTCATGTTGGTCTTCTTGAGGAGGGCGTACTTGGCGGCGAGGATCTCGCGAGCCTTGTCGGTCTCATCTTCCTTAAGGCGGCCGGCGTTGAACTCGAGGAGGGGGAAGACCATGTGGCGGTCGAGATGGGGGGCGAGCTTGAGGACGAGGTCATAGTTGGCGGGCGCGGCGTCGCCGTTGGTGGTGGCGGGGGATGTGGAAGCCATCTTGGATGTGTGTGTGTCTGTGTATGGGTGGTGATGATGTTGGATGGTGGTGATGACAGACAGAGAGACAGACACGGAGTGGACGACAAGGTCAAGTCGGGTCGGGTCGAGTCGAGGCCTGGAGGGAGGGGGGTATTACGGTGGGATAAGATAGGGCCGGGGGAGGGGGAGGGTCGGTCGACTATCAGAAAGGAAAGAGGAATACTGTATGGAAGGGCGTGTCTCCAGGTTGCAGGCGCTTTCGATATGCGATCCGCCAAATTTCTCTTTGTGAACTCTGCGGAGTGGCCGTCCAGTGGTGGCCCGTCAATCTTTGGTGGGGTCGAAAATTGGGAAAATGCGGTTCAGTGACAAGAAGCACGGGCCATCAAATTGTGCCTCTGTGTTTTCGCTCAATTCACAATTGCAGCTGAATGCGGTTGTCACTTCTAGGCGCCACGGAGGGGTGAGTCTAGAGCACCACAAGGCCTGGGAGCTTCAGCGAACTTTCCCTTCAGCACTTCATCCCTCCCGCTCGGCGGCGCACATCCGGACGGCAGAGCAGGCGGGGACCCCCGGGCGGTCAATAATTCTGCCGATTACCGACCAAATTTCCAGAACGAACCGACCCGCCGCGCGCGGAGGACACGGCCCACGGGACGCGGGACCGATCCGACTCCAGCGAGCCAGCAATTGAACGCGAACCGAAACGGGGACCTCTCGGCCGCAGCGCAGGTCCAGTCCAGTCCAGTCAACTCCAAGATCCCAGCCAAGCCTATCAGATCCCGTTGCGACCGAACCCGGGCTCGATTCGACCTCCAAGTTTCGCGACAGCCTTCCTTCATTCTTTCTCTACCACAAACCACACCACACCACACATCACAACAGCCATGTTCCGCCCAACCTTCCTCTCCCTCTCCCGGGCCATCGCCCAGCCCGCGACGACCCTCACCGTCCGCGCCGCCGCCGCTCTTCCCGCCTTCCAACCCCGATTCTACTCCTCCTCCTCCGCCGCCGCCGCCGCATCGCAACCAACAACAACAACGACACCATCCCAGCAGCAGCAGCCCAGCATCTCCACGCCCACCACACAACCCACCACACCTATCCAGACCCAGACCGGTGCCGCGCCAACAGAATCGACGAAACCCGTTGTGCGCAAGCCCTACCTAGTAGGCCGCGCCTGGACCCAGCGCCTGCCCGTCTACCACCTGGCCAAGCGCGGTGGTAACAAGAAGCTTACGCAGATCAAGAAGGTGCAAGGTGATAGCCAGGCCTTGCGCAGAGATCTTGCGCAGTTCTTGGGGCTGGAGGAGAAGCTGGTGCGGGTGAAGGTGCCGACGGGACATTTGGAGGTTGATGTGAGTTTTGATTTCTGTTTGCTGTTACAAGTGCGAGGGGGGATACGATGGGAGGGGACGGGAAAGAAAAGCAGGGAGGGGCAACGGGAAGGAGATGGGATGGGGGAGACAGAAGATGGGGGAGGAGGAAGACAGCGAAATACCAGTTCAGGGTGTTAAAGATAAGGGGAAAAAATGAGGAAAAAAGAAGAGATGGGGGAACAGAGGAGGTGATCGGGGAAGCAAGAAGAGAGTAACTTGCAGCAGAAAGCACTGATGCTAACGGAATACAAACAAAAACAGGGACACCGCAGAGAGGAGGTCGTCAAGTTCCTGGACGGCTTGGGCTTCTAAACGAGGAAGATGCTACAGCGATACACCTCTGGAGAGCCTTCAGCCACAAGTCCACCTAACATGACGAGGACCGAACCATCGAGACCAAAAGTCGAGTAGGACACCATTGCTCTAGAGTACGGACTGGGGCGCGTGCTGGGGCATGTTCCTTGAGGGACTCTAATCCTCCATGACCGGGACGAGTATTATCGAGTGGTCGCATACAGGGAGGGTCCTCGGCTGCCCGGAGAGGCCACCAAGGGGTAAATGGAAGGGGTCATATGTACGATGGAGGAATATACCACATGTTGAGACTTTGTATCACCAAGCGGGCTGTAAGGAACGGTTAACGGATATACAAAAGGCGGTCGAATGGTACCTATCTATATTCAGAAGAAGCCTGCCGTTCAAGTTATGAGCTTGGGGGCACATGGTTCGGTGAAGGTAGAGGTAGAGGTAGAGGTAGAGGAGGGGTCCGAAAAAACCACTTCTTCCCTTTCTTCTGTACAAATAAACTTTCAATGTCACATTTTGCTCGATCCAGGTTTCACGATCCATAAAGCCCGGATGATACAGACAAAGGTTCGCTGATTGGTACGCATGCTCAATGTGCCAACTCCTGTTTTAACTCTCCTTAACTCTCTTCAACTCTCTTCAACTCTCTTCAACTCTCTTTAACTCTCTTTTAATCTTTAACTCTTCGCTTGCTTCATCACCCAAGACTTCCACTTGCAAAACTCCATACAATCAACCAACCTATCCCATCCATGAAAGCCATAATATTTATTGACATTAAAAACTGACAAAACCGCCTGCATCTTCAGACAAGACAAAGACAAAGCAAGGCAAAAAAACTCCTCTATTATGTACGATTTTTCTTTCTCTCTCTCTCTGTTCTTCTTCTTCTTCGATTGGTTCCCACCCTCTCACTGTTCTTTAACTTGCTTTTCCGTATCCTTACCCGTCCCGTATCTGTCTCCCGCATCTCATCGCCACGCATCTTCCTTCGTCTTTCTCCTGCACCTCCATTGCATCTCATCTGCATCTCCATCGCATCATGCACCTCCCACCCTCCAACCACTTCATGCATCCCCTCATCAAAAAGGACCCCATTTACCGATCAAAACCCATCCATTTCATTGACTAAAAAAAAGAAAACCCATTCACTCCCCCAACCCACAAAAAGCAACCAAATCCTTCAACATGCCCTCCTTCCCCCATTCCGCCGCGCCCATCTGCAACGCTCCCAGCAACGTATCCTTACCAGCAGGCAATACCGCACACGCCGGCAGACCATAACCATCTTGTTGCCTCTGCCTTTCCCATCCTCCTCCTCCTCCTTCCCATTTACTTTGTTCCTCCCCTTCTTCTATTCCTTCCATCCTACTATCCACCGCCATCGCTCCGCCATTCCGATACCTGCTGTTACCCGAAGGCGATGAATCCTTCGCAGCCTTCTCACCCAGCTTCCTCAGCATGCTGACCGCCAAGCTGACGATGTACACCAGATCCGCATCCCGCTTGTTATGTTGCTGGTTATTCGCACCGCCGCGCCCTGTAGGCCTGACGGGACCGACTGGTTGGGACTCGTATTGCATGCTGAGCTGACGAACGAGGTGGAAGAGGTTTTGCACGAGGCCGTTGCCGCAGGAGAGCCAGACCCGGGCAACATTCACCCCACCGCTGGCAGCAGCTGCTCCGTTTTCGGCTGTGTCGGCACCGGCTCCAGCTCCGACAGGGCCGTCGGGGGTGATGGAGGCGAGGATGTCGGCGGCTAAAAGACCTTGCATGAGGAACGGCTTCCTGACTTCGATTAAGGAAGGGATGTTGGCGGGGCGCGTGTTTGGAGCAGAAAGGTCTGGGATGGGCGAGATAGCGAGGGCGAAGGTGCGGGTTATTAGCAGGTCTGCTGGCGATGCTTGGCCTGGTGAGGGGGATTCGCTGGCGAATATGGTTTTGTAGTACGTCCTGTTCGGCTCGTCGCGGGCTAAGAGTTTGGCGAGCGAGTCGATTGCGTGTGGGAGATATGGGTGAAGGGAGGGGTCGTAAGGTGTGAAGAAGAGGATTCCCGGGTCGGTATCGTTGCCGTCGGGTGAGGGAGACATGCTTGGTGCTGGTGAAGGGGCAAAAGCAAGGAGGAATTGGAGCAGGCAAAAGGCCTGTTCCCTCCCTGGCATCTCCACGCAGCGCGTGATGTTGGAGAGCAGGATGACCAGGTCTTTCATAAAGTCCAGAGTGTTGACCTGCGTGCGGAGCAACATCTCGCGCGTGCCGAGGTAGCGGATGGCCATGCACAGGAAGCGGATGACGGACTCGTCGGCGAGACAGGCCTGGTTCTCCTCGAGGAAGGAGAGGTTGCGTAGGATAGTGGTGATGGCTATTAGCCTGTCGGCGGCGTGGTCGAGCTCGTACTCTTGTGAGCCGAAGAGGGGCACGCTCCGGAGGGCGAATTTCTCGATGCGACAGGCGCGGACGACATCTTCGTAGGAGGTGATGGTAATCTCGTCGGAGGCTTCTTCCGAGTTTTCGGCTAGCAGATCAACTTGCTCCTCAGCGCATTCTATCAGTGTTTCTACCAGGTCGTCACAGTGTCGAAGATCAAGCGGGAGATATGGCTGAGGAGGGTCTTGCTTGCCACTTTCTGGTGATGTGGCCGATACTGTCCCGAGCACATCCAAGGCAAGCCGTACTTCGCCGTGGATGCCACTTTGGATGCTCTTGGTTAGAGCATGTACGTCAATGTTGCCTAGATCGGTAAGATGGGGAACGTCTGGCTTGAACTTCCTTAACTGTTCCGCAAAATGTTCTACCGAGCCAAGATCCACGCCGCCATATGTGGTAAGCTCTCTCGAACAAGGTATGTAGATCTCTGGGTCCCGCGTTGGTTTAGGGAACCCAGGCGCGGCCTCAACCCCCTGCCCTGGCATCGCCTGGTTCTCCGGGTGGGCAGACCCTGGCATCGACATGCTTCCAGCCTTGCTGTGAGCCGGCGACGGCATTGGGAAATCTTCTGCTGTTGGTGTAGGTTGTGAGCTCCTCGACAGGCTGTTTCGCGGGTGGCTCATCTGGCCGGCGTTCGCTTGTTGTTGCCCGGGATGCGGCCCAGGAAAGCCATTGACATTCGGTTGTTGCGCAACTGGGGGCTTCATAGGTGACTGCATCTGACCCGGTTGTATAGGTGGCTGTGGCCCGGCTGGCATCATCTGGTTTGGGGGCATCTGCCCTGGTGGCATCGGCTTCATGGGTTGAGCTTGCTGCATGTTTTGCGGATTGGGCATAATAGCCTGCCTAGCCCGCTGTTGTGCCGTCCATGCCTCTTCGAACTTTAGGATATTCCGTTCGTAAACAGTCTTGATATGTTGCGGCGCATTAGGCACCTGGTGGACAGGATACCCGAGCATCTGTGTGATTTGCGGCCAACCATTCGACTGCGTCACGTTGCGATACCCTCCGAACTTGTGGTATACAAGCTGAAATACGGAGGCCAAGTTTACTGGGCGACCTTCAACAACCGGGCTTATCTCCAATGGCATGTTTTTGCTGTTCATGAACGCCGTCAAGTTCTTGAGGAACGAATTAGGGTCCCCCCTTCCAACAGGCTGCTGCTGTGAGTGCTGTTGCTGTTGTTGAGGCATCCCCTGCTGGGGGCGCATTCCCGTGGGAACCATCTGTCCTCCTCTGGCAGCCATCAAGTTACGATGCGCCGCCTGAGCTCGCGCTTCGGCTTGAGCTTGTTGAACGTGAGCATGTTGCGCCTGAACTTGAGCCGCATTATGTGGTTGCATCATGTTCTGGCCGGCCATCTGGTGTTGCATTTGCATGTTTGCCTGTCGTTGAAGTTGCATCTGGTACATCAGCCGTTGCTGCTCCATGGCGTTTCTAGGCTGGGGCATTTGTTGCATATGTTGGGGGAACATCTGGCCTTGCATCTGGCCGGCCATCTGGCTAGGCATTTGTCCTGGCATTTGTCCTGGCATCTGGCCGACCATCTGACTTGGCATCTGACCAGGCATTTGACCCGGCATCTGACCGGCCATCTGTCCCGGCATCTGTCCTCCCATTTGGCCTCCCATTTGACCTCCCATTTGCCCTGTCATATGTCCTGGCATCTGTCCTGGCATCTGTCCGCCCATCTGTCCCGGTATTTGCCCGGGCATCTGACCATGTAGCTGTCCCTGCATCTGTAGCTGTTGCGGCATCCCAGCCATCTGCTGCTGCATCATCTGGTTGGCCATGTGGTTCGGCGACGGGCTCGGTCGTGCTGACGCTTGCGCTTGCGCGAACTGCTGGGGGTTGAAGTTTTGGGCGAAGTTCTGCTGCATGTAGTTGGGCTGAGGCGTGCCGCCATGGTCGGACGGTATGGGCGAGTTCTGCGGGAACTGTTGCGCGGCGGGCGAGAAGGGATGTGGTGAGGCCGTGGCCACTCGCTGGGGTACGCTGCCGGGGCGCATCTGGTTGCTCATTATGGGCGAGGGCGTCGCATTCGCGGAGCCGTTCGGTTGCAGATGGGGATATGGATTCGGCTGCCCTGTCGGTGGCTGGCCCATACCCGGCTGCTGTTGGAACCCTTGAAACTGCGACTGCTGGGGAGTGTCGGCGCGTGAGGTCGGAATCATGCCGGGGGCCTGGCGCGGCGATTGGCCTATACTATCCTCCCTCGGCCGGGGGCGCTTGGAGGGGATGATGGGGTTCGTCTGGTACATGGCGTTGTTGAAGGCGGGCGAGGCATTGCGCATGGGGCCGTTCTGCATGGCGAGCATCTGGGGGTTCGCAAACTGGGCGGGGTTGATGGTGTTTCCCGGGTTGACGTTGAACTGAGCGGCGACCTGGGGATTGGCAGCGGCCATGAAGGCGGCCGGGTCGATAACGCCGGCGGCGGCCATGTTGTTGGTCATGGCGGCCGGGTCGTTGAGGTTGACGTTGGCGTTGACATTGAGGTGGGGGTAGCCGTTGCCATTGTGGTTCTGGACTGCGGCATCGTTCATCCAGGAGCTCATGTCGGGTATGGTTGGAGCTGGAGCTGGACGAGGGTGTAGGTGGTGTGGTGATGGATCGTGTGGTCGAGGTCGAGGTCGAGGTCGAGGTCGAGGTAGTCGAGGTGGTGTGGCCGGCGGCGGCGGTTAGTAGTGGCAAGTGGTGTGGGAATCGGAACGGTCACCGTCGAACCCATCAGCTGTTACCGCGTGTTTTCCTTCGTCGGTTCGAGGGTCAGCAAGGCATATGCCAGGGCACCAGCATGGCCTATTGAGGAACTGATTGATGAGAATAGGGCGTGTAGTGACACGGCAGAGGCTGGTCGCGATCGATGGAGCACTTCAGTCGCAGTCGCGTCGCGGGTTGGGGCTCTTTGCGTGGTCGGGAAACGGGGGACGGGGAACTGGGACTGGGACTGCGGACTGGGACTGCGGCGGACTGGCGAGCGAGATTGGGACTGACTGGCACTTTTGCTCCGGGACTGGGTGCTTGGTCGCTTTGGGTGGGTGCGGTGCTTGGTGCTTCAGTTGGGTGAGCGCAGTGGCAGCAACAACTGATTGATTGTAGGAGACTGGAGAAGCAAAAGAGTGTTCAAGTCGGTTTCTGGGCTGGACAGAATCACGCCCGTGCGCAACAACGATACCCGTCACTTTTTGGGTCTTGTCGGCTCTTGCTACCGTTCTTGACCTCTACTGAGACGGCAGGGGGGCAGTGCTGACTCGGAGTGCTGACTGCTGGCGAGAGGCTGGCTGACAGCTGACTAGCAGTATTTCGGGAATGCCCGCCAGTTGGTTCTCGAATTCGGCAACTGGCAAGGAGCTCTATGAGGCTATGAGCCGAGTGCAACCAACGAAGGGGAAAGTGTCACTGAACACCGAGGAACACCAGAGTGCTGCCATTTCAACAATCGTAACATTGGATGAGATGATTGAAAGGGGAATCTCAGTACAAGTCGGTTCACTTGATCAACAACTCGGCCTTGGTTTCAGATCCAATAACCGTGTTTTCACACCCGAGAAACACTTGACAACTCTGAGAAATGTTTCACTTCTTGGAACCTCATGTTTTCTTCAGTGAGTTTGTAAACGTCCACTTGGATTGGGTGAGGTTTTCAGGTGTCTCCCGAGACTCGGGTTGTAAAAAGGGGATGCAAGAACTTGAGGACTGGAACTGCTATCGGAAACCGATGATGAGGGCTGGGAGTTTTACACGACAATGTGATGTTGAGTGTCCTTGATAGAGACCGTTGTGCTATGTACTTTCAAACGAGTGATGGAAGCTGACCAGATGTATAGGGGCTAACAAACACAAAGTCTATGTGATCGTTGAGCTCCAAGTATGCTGGGGTCAATCAGGAATATCCAATGCCAAAAGATCACAAGGCTGTAGCTCCGAAGCTGGTGGTGGGTGTAGTTGACTCCGAAGCGATACGCAGACAGAAAAGATAGAAGTAACAATAACGAGACCAGAGTCTTACCTGCGGTCTGTATGTTACCAGCAGCTGGTGTAGGTAAGGGTGGTTGCTCAAGCGCGGTCGCGGTTTGCTCTTCAGGTTCTATGGTCTGGTCGGTTGTATTCTTGATGGTGTCCAGCCAGCTGTCCGTCCAGCTTACGACTGTGGAGGAAAAGCTGCAGTCAGAGTGAGAGCAGCAAGAAGATGCTGTTGCTTCAGTGGTGAGTCTGGTCAGCCCCCGACCAAGTCATTTCCAGGTTTCACAACAGGCTAGCGCAGCCATAGTCAGCATGGCCAATCATGGCCAACGATGGTGACCGGCTAGTGAGATACCTTAGTAAGCTGCAGGTGTTGGTGTGGCCTCCCGTACTTCACTAGCAGGCCGTAGCAACTTTTCTTCCCGTGAGCACGATGGCAAYGGAATGCACAACCCATGGTTCCCCAAACTTTTCAGCTGTGACATCTTGACATCGATTTTCCGGCAATGTCGAAACAAATCGCCTCATGGACATCCCGGGTGATTTCCTTGAGCCAACTCTCAAAGTCATAGCGGCGGTCTCGTGGCTATCGTCAAGGTCGATGTCGAAACAAAGCCCAGTGTTCCCGTGGGGTCATGGATTTTCATCCATTATCCCACCCTGCTCTGTCGTGTTTGTCTTTTGTTCCCGGTTTTCGGCCCCAGGTTGCGGCATCCTGTTTCCTCTGACGACTAACGTTCGAGAGGTGAGTCCATGGCCGATGTCTGAGATCCCAGGAGTGGCCATGTTTTCGGGCCCTTGAAGCAATTGGCACTCAGTGTCCAAGTGATAATGTCGTCCATGGTGGTGTCTGAATTTCGCCCGAAAAGACCTGATGTGGGTGTATGTACCGTAGGGCGGAGGCGGTCCCGTTCATATCCGGTTGTCTTATCGCTGTTTTTTGAGTTCCTCGTGTCAAGCTACAATGTCGGTAGGATGAGATTGAAATGGACGTTCCTTTCCCAAGAAAAGGGTTCATTCCACCTCTTTACAGTCCTTTTTCGCCCATTYTTCAATTCGCTTGACCGCTGCAGCTGGCTCCGTCATCTCGTCACGTCGTCTCTCCCGCTTGCCATGCGCTTTCGGTAGGTACATGCTGCGTACCCCACCAGCCACCAAGTTGAAGTCCCGGCAGAACTGGATTTTTGTGTCGACCGCCTGATCAACATGCCCGAATCAGCTTTCATGTCAAGAGTTTCATTTCCATGTCGATGGACGAGGGTTGTTATTTGAGTTTGGAAACCATCTTTCTTGTTGGTGATGAAAGTGAAGGTGCTCGATTGATAGCGAATATCTGAACGTTGGTGGTTTCTCAGGCTGTGCCGGGGTTTGTGTGTCCTCATCCCTCCACATGGGCTCGATGGGCCAGGCGTTGGTGTTGGTGGACAAGGTACCTGAACTGGTCACCCGCATCACACTGCCGGATACACGACCATGGGGAGTTGGGCATCCCACGCGACGCCATGTGCCTGATGAAGTTTGTTGAGTTTCCTGGCAATTCTCCGTGCTGTGAATTAATTCATCGACCAAGATGAATTCGCTTGTAAAACAGTTTGTCGTTGTCGATGTGCCCTTCGCTGGTCTCCTCGTATCCAGAGATGTCGTTCAATTGCTCCAAGTGACCATCTGCACTAACAATTTCTAGTGGAAGACGGTACATGGTTGGTGTTAGCGGTGATGGAATCAGTCGTCAATCAATCCACAACGACGGTCGTTACATATCTGAAAAGAGGAAATGATGGAAAGAAAGGTCTGAAGAGACGAAAAAGGATGGAAAGAGGAGAAAGAATTGACAGAAAGGTGGGCGATCGAGCCATTTAATGTTCTGCTGCTTTCGGTGGTAGAGTCACCCCTTTCGCACCACGAGCAATGCCCTGCCCGCTATGTGCGGGAGCTAAAAACCCCCGCCCTAGCACAGGGTCGGGCGGGAAGACATCTGCGAACATGCAATCCCCTCGTCATCTGCCCGACAACTTTTGAATCGTCCCATTCCATTCCATTCTTCCTTTTCCTTTTCCATCAGTCACGCATGGTTTTCTTTTGATTCGTGTTCACTTGCTTCCCATTTTCAAACGAACACATTGAGAAGCATCACATGGAGGCCGGGCAACACGTACATCGCCGGCGTACCTTGGGTTTGTGACCCAACAGCCACGCCCGCCAACCCCAGGTACCTGAACCCGACACAATGGATTGCCCGATCCAGCCTCTTTACCTGGTCGCTTCATCGTCAAACTTCATCAGAAAACATTCAGGACCGACATTCCACGCGATGTGAATTTGGTGTCCAGCGCCTGATATCCAAAAGACGCCTCATCGAGTCAAGTCAGATCGTCAAAATCCAGAACTCACAAAACTGGTCGAAATTTCAACATATTAAGCGATATTGCTTGTTGATGCACACGATTGATGTTCCTATTCCCTGGCATTCATTCTTGAAAACTTCAGCTGGATTATCCAACATCAAACAGAACGTGGGTTCCGAGGAATTGACGTCCCACACTTGGCTGGAACATCAACTTGTCTGGCAATATCGTGGCAATATCGATACAATCACCATCATCTTCGCCGGCACGAACATCACATCCAAATTTCTCTCGAATCCCTTTGTCTTGCCTCCATGGACGTTCCACTGTAGTTTTTTTTCTTTTCTTAGTCCCCTCCTCTTCCAGAACAAGACTTTTACCATATTGTTCCGCTTTGGGTCAGCTATGCACGACGTCTGTCCGACTTGTCCCACCACCCACACACTTCAAGGTCATACAAGCGCTGTCGGAAGTGTCCTGTGCCTCTTGTTGACTCTCGGTGCTACGACGACGACTTGTAAGGTACCTGGGGAAAGAAACACGGAAATGGGTTGTGTCAGGTGGGTGGAGGCACGGGCACAGTTATATATGCATGTAAAGGCATGTGAGCAGTTGCTTAAATACAAGTGCAGTTCGAGTTCGGCAGTAAGCAAGTGCTCTTTTCAGCCGAAGCAGCATTCAGAAATGATGATGTTTTCGACTTCACAGGTTATCACTGCGTCGTACCTTGTCTGGTCTTGGTCCAAGAAAAAAGAAAAAGAGAAACCTAGGTGTTGCTGGGATGACGAGCGTCTACGATGGAAACCTCGGACATTTACAAAAAGAAAAACAAGCATGATCGAGTTCGAAGTGAAAGGCGAATATGCAACATGGAAGGAGATAATGGAGCGGTGTATGCATCGAAGACTCAACTGGCCATGCAACATATGCTTACAACGACCCTTTTTCAAGATTAATTGACTGCTCCGGCATGTTTCTCGTATGGAAATCCGGAGGGCCGGATCGGATAAGTGGGGTACAGACGGAGGTATGGGGCCGGGACCGGCTTCTCGACCGGCATCCCGAACATCAGCAAAAACAGTCTCTGAAACTTGCTACCTACAGCTATAGTACCATTCCTCAAGTTCCCTGGGGCTTATAGTAGACCGAACTATCATCCTTTACTTTGACGTTGTCCATGACGGTTCTTTACTTGCGCATGATCCGACAATGAGCTTCCTTGATGGTCCGTGCAACCTGTCTGTCATTCCTGGACCGATGAACAATTCAGATTTCAGACGTTCAAAAATCAAAACTCACGAAAGAAAAACACCGGGAAGAAATTAGCCTTGAATTGCTTGACTTCTGATTTTTCCCATGAGAATGAGGCACAACTTTCTCCGAAGCTTGTCCCCCAAGAAAGCACGTTCCATTCACCCCAGCTATTTTCCGCTGCAAAGTCCGTCCACGCCCCAAAGTCTTGGCACCAACAACATCCAACGTCAAACTCAACGTCAACCCTTCCACTTGACATCAAAACCACGACTTCCCACTTTTCCCAAAACCGCTACTCCTTTGCCATCCAATTCCACACCAAACGGAACTTCAACGACATTTTCAGTCAACATGCCCAAAAGGAAATCCACTCACGCCGAGCCTGAGCCTGAGCCTGAGCCTGAGCCTGAGCCTGAGCAGGCGACGCGTCGACGCTCTTCGCGGTTGAGCAAGGGTGTTGAGCCAAACGAGGAGGTTGTGGCGCCTGTGAAGGAAGAGAAGCCCAAAGCAGCCACTACTGGGAAGAAGGGTGGTAGGAAACCAGCTGCTGTTAAGGAAGAGGAGAAGGAAGAGAAGAAAGTGGAGGTAAGCGTGACACGGAAGAGCTGATGAGTCGCGTCGCGATCATTCCTGTCATCACTTCACTTCACTTGCACCCTGAGCTCACATTACATATCTGAACAACGCCCCATTTCATCATGACAACACTACTACCCCAATGCCATCTATAACCACCTTCACTCAAAGCTTCCATTCCCATGGCTAACCCTCCTCCCAGTCCCAACCACCAACCAAGCGCCTCCGCACCACCACCAAACCCACCACCACCCCATCCCCTTCCCAACCCCCAGTGGCAGCCAAACCTCCCACCACCACCACAAGCCGCCAATACTGGCTCCTAAAAGCCGAACCCCTCCCCCGTCTCTCAAACGGCCACGACGTTTCTTTCTCCATCGACGACCTTGCTTCTCGCACCTCCCCGGAACCCTGGGACGGAATCAGGAACTACTCAGCCCGCAACAACCTGCGCTCCATGAAACTTGGCGACCTAGCTTTTTTCTACCACTCCAACTGCCCCTCCCCTGGGATCGTAGGCGTCATGGAGATTGTGCGCGAAGCAGAGGAGGATTGGACGGCTTTGGACCCTGGCGCTGCGTATTTTGATGCGAAGGCCAAGGTGATGAAGGAAGAGCAGGGGAAGGAGAATCCGTGGTGTTTGGTGCATGTGGAGTTTAGGGAGAAGTTTGAGAAAGGGGGGATTGGGTTGAAGGAGTTGAGGGGGTGGGGTGGAAGGGGGGAGCCACTGGAGGGGATGGAGTTGTTGAGGATGGGGAGGTTGAGTGTTAGTCGGGTTGGGGAGGGGGAGTGGGAGTTTTTGATGGAGAAGGCTGGGGGGAGGACGGGGAGGGGGGAGGAGGGGGAATGATAGGGCGGTGATAGGGGAGGGGAAAGAGAGGGAAGGGAAAAGTGAGAAGTGGGAGTGAAGTTGTTGATACCCCTTTGAATGACGTGTTTTGAGGCGTATTGGGATCAGGATAGGATCCGCATGAAAACTGGACATTCACAGTCACGAAGGCGAAACAGGCATTAAAGGGAACTCTTGTGTGATGAAACCAACCATATAATGCAAAAATCAACGACAAACTAATTACTCTTTCATGGGTATCATCAGCCAAATCTACCTCTAAGCCTTTTCCTGCTCCAACTCGCCCTCCAACCCCTTCTTCGTAGCCTCCAAAACCGTCCTGATTGCGGGATCCAAGCTCTCGGTCTCCAGGATCTTGCTGGCCCAATCCACAATCTTGCCAGCAAGTGCCTTCTTCTCCTCCGTCTGCTCTGCATACGCCTTCCGCAGCCTGGCCAACGACTCGCGCAAAGCCTTGGGGAACTCCGGCGTGTTAATATCCACGCCAATAAGCGGTTGCCTGATAAAGCAGCTCGCCGTGCACGCCGACTTGGGGAAGGACTCCTCCATAGCCGACAGCACGTGCTGGGTAATCTTGGATTGGCAGGAGACATGGCCAAAAGTGGCGAACATGTCGAAGAAAGCTTCGCATGCTGAAGCGGCGTAGAACGGCTGCTTCTTGGCAATGTCGAAGATGGCCATTGGGATGGCACCCGAGAGAGCGGGCGATTGCTCGAGCTTGCGGGTGGCTTCGGCGTCGAAGACGGGTTTCTTCTTCTTCTCGCCGGCATCGGGGTCGGGCAAGATGAGCTCATCGCCGTCGAGTTCGTCATCCTCATCTGAGTCGTCCAGCGCAATATGATCACCCTCGATCTCAGTCCCCTCGGTAGCCTTGATAGCTTCGAGCGGGTTGACTCCCCTCCGCACTCCCTTCCCGCCCTTCTTGGCCTCTATCCTCGCCAACCACTCCATCTCGCACCTAGCATACTCCACCCACAGACTGACGTCCCCAGTACAGAACCTGCACCCTCTTAGGAAATACGCCCTCGCCCTCTCCATATCGCCGTGCACCGCCGCATTGCGTCCCGCCATCGTCCACAGCACCGCGCTCCTCGGGTGCATACGGATAGCCTTGGTGATGACTCGGCGCCATCGCTTCGTGGCCTTGATCTCGGCGGCAAAGTCGAGGTAGGCGATCCAGAGCGGGATGCACCCCGGGTGTTTCATGACGGCGCGCTCGAAGATGCCGAAGACGCGGGCCTCGGAGGGGCGGGGGTTGGAACCACGGATCTTGAGACGTTTGCAGCGCTTGGCGCGGAGACGGTCCATGGAGCGCTCCCATTGGACGTACGAGAGGAAGTCGGAGGGCTTGGTGCCCGGGGAGAGGACGAGGTGCTCGAAGTCGGAGCGTTTGGTGACGAGGGAGCGGATTTCATCCTGTGGTAGGGAGGGGGTGTTAGAGGTGTCTAGGCTGAAAGATAGAGAGGGAGAGGGACGGTGGGAATGAACTAACCTTGTTGAAGATGTCCTTGTCCTCGAACTCGCGGAGCTGGGGAGCTGCCCGTTCGAGGTAGAAGCGTGCCTTTTCCGCGACGCTACCCATGGTGTCGGATTAACTATGACCGATCGCTGGATGGTGATGTGGTATTGGTGATCGTAGCAGAGTGCTGTCGTGGTAGTTGAAGTGCTCAAGAGGCTGCCTGTTCCCGGTGTTGATATGGATGTCGATGTTATCTCGGTATCACCAAACAAAACAAATGGAGTTGCACTTTGCAGTTGTCTGCAGTTGCACAGGCCGGGTGGGACAGAAACTTTTTAGTGGAGACCGGGCTGCAGACAAGGATGCTGGTTCAATCGATTCGTTGCAGCGTTGCAGTTGCTCACCGTGCGTTCACCGAAACGGGTGGTCTGTGCTGGCTTGTGCAAGGTTACCCCACCACCACAATCAATGTTGCACTCCGGTTTCAATGACTTTTTTTTCCTCTTACTCTTTCCGTTTCTCTTTTTGTTGACGTGAGCGGCTTGGAATTCCTTGGAGAAGGTTGGGGTTTGTCTTGGCACTCCGGATCTTTCACACGATGCACCATTTCCGGGAAGGGCGGGCTGGGCGTCCACTGTCACCACTGACGTGCCTCGGTTTTGGGGCCGTCGTGGTGGTCTCTGGCGCTGTTGCACACGGAAAGTTGAAGTGGTCCGAGTGCCCTGTCCGGGCCTAGTGGTCTTGGCGGTACCCCAGCCATGTTAACCGAGTGTGGAAGTGACATTGGGAGATCCCGCTCATGGACTGGCTTATGAGAGGCACTAACAATTAATTCGCCAATCGACGGTCGTCAATCGTCCCGTAGTCGCCGGGCTGTTAGCGACGGGATCAAGTTGACAGGGACCTGAATCGCGATCCTGCGCTTTGGCGTCTTGTCTCTTCTTTCAGAGGCAGTTTGTCATCGGACCATGCCGAGCTTCCCTTCAGTGTCTTTCTTTTTTTTCTCTTTTCCCTCTTTTCTTTCTTCTTGCTTGCTGGCCATTGTCTCAACACTTTCCTTTCTGGCCTCACCCTCTTCGTGGCTCGTCATTGTGTTTACTCGACTGGCGATCAGAGGCCCTGACATGTTGTCCACCAAATCCCACTAACTCCGGATCCGACCCCTCCATTGCCAATCTTCCTTGGAGAAATCAAGCCAAAGTTGCGCAACAAGTTGAAGCTCCAAGCCCGCGATATCTCCGCCGCGACACAACAACTGCCAGTCTGCCACCATGGCGTCGTCCAAGTACAAGGACAAGGACGCCGGCGTCGTGCTCTCCTTCAACGGCCAATGGATCAGTTGGACACACACTGTCGTTGCCTATGGTATGTCATTGTTTACTTGCGGCACTAGAGGCTATTCCCAGCAAGCGGACATGTCATATGCTAACACCTCCCAATGCGACACCAGCTGCCTTCTTTAGCGCCCTCATCATCGGATGCGCCCTCCACTACCACAAGATCGTGAAGAACGAGTGGTATGGCTACCCTGACGAGTGGTTTCCCTCCGTCTCTGCCACCATTGGCGACCGATATCCCGAACGATCCGTCTTTATGATCTTTATCGCCATCACTTCCGGTACGCTCTACAATACAACTCCCCACACCACACAATGCGCCTTGCGCCGCCATGCTAATGTCCGGCAGGTCCGAGATTCGCCCTTGTTGGACTCTGGTATCTCTTGACTGCCAAGCCCGGCCGTGTTCTCCCCAAGGCGATTGCGCTTTGCGGTGTCATCCGAACTCTTACTTGCGGCGGCTGGACTTACATCACCTCGACCGACGACCATGACTGGCACGATATCCTCATGATCTCGTACATCGTCTTTACGATCCCTTGGACCACCGGATGCATTGCGCTTAGCCCTCCGAACGCAAAGGCAATCAAGTACAGGAAGTGGATTGCCGGTAGCTTCTTTGGCACCCTGATTCCCTTGGTTTACTTCTTTATCCAGCACAAGGTCCACCGCGTGGCCGGAGGTAGGTCCCAGTTCCGGAGATACTCTTGCGACAAACCGAACACAATGCGCTAACCTTTGCGCCTATGCGCCGCACAGCCTACACCGTTTACGCCTTCTTCGAATGGGCCCTCATTCTCTTCGACGTTGCCTTTGATGCGGTAACAGCTTTGGACTTTGACACGTTCGAGCTGGTTATCAAGGATGTCAAGGGCGCGAGCAAGGGGTACGTCCAATGGCTCCCACGATAAGCCTCTGTTCTCTGTTTTGCGCGCTTCTGTACATACACGACCATGTGTGCAATGCCCAAATCAAAAGACAAGCCAGATTCTAAAACCGTCTTTCTGAATAGTGCCAACGCCTCGTCCGTTCCTACTGCCGTGCTTGAGAAGGAGTAAGCCAGCCATTGTCCCTTTCCGCTCCTCCCGTTCCCGTGTTTCAGCGCGACCAAGACACTAATGGAATTGGTACACAGGAAGGAGAAGGCCACTGCTGGCGTATACTCTGCAGGGTTCAACCTGGGCCATGCTCTCGACATTGCCGCCGATGTTTACCATGGCGTACGTACAATACCATATACCACAAGCCTTGAAGGAGTTCTGTCTGACATGGTTGTAGTTCGTCTTCTGGTCTACCCTGACCAGCTTGGGTCTTGTCATTTGGTGTAAGTCAAGGTTCAAATCTCCCTGCTCAGCTAAGCATACTGATCTTCGTAGACTTCCCTCTCTGGCACATGGGCATCTCTGGCTATGAAGCCCTCGTCATGACCACCATTGCTCCCGTCTTCCTCGGCATTCGGCCTTTGCGCTCCCTCGTTGTCAACAACCAGCGCCTCTTCCATGTCCTCTCGCTTGCTGGTCTGGTCGCCTACAAGATCCATGACCCCGTCTACCGTCTCTTCACCGTCGGTTTCGGTGTCTTCATGGGCTGCCTTGCCTGGGCTGCTACTTGGTCTTCGGACTCTGTGCACCCCTCCAGACTCGAGGCCCGCGTCATTGCCTGGCTCGCCGGTCTTCTCATGTCTTCTGTTGCCAAGTTCGCCTGGTACACCAACAACCCCATCTGGCCCATCATGCACGCCGAGAACGGTGGGTGGAACGGTACTGGTCTTGTTCTTGCCGTCTTGGCTGTACTCAGGTTCACTCGCAAGGCTCCCCTTAACAGCTGGGATATCAACGAGCAGAAGAATGGCTCTTCGCTCCTTTCTGCCCTCGGCATTGGTGGTCTCTTCTTCGCTATCCACTCCCTGCTCTCGGATACCAGCACCATGATCCTCTGGGTTTGGGGTGGCTTCCCTGTCCGTGGCCCTGTCTCCAACGTCCATGCCTACTACACCATCGCTGCCATGACCGGCGGTCTTCTCATTGGTGTCTTCAGGCCTGGCATCGTTACCAACTGGACCGCATACGGTGTTGCCTGCGTTGGTGCTGCTATGCTCACCTTGTATGAGCAGTGGTTCGGCTACTATGGCGCCTTGATCCTGACCACCTACCTCATGGCCATCGCCGTGCCCTTGATCAGCAAGGCTGCCAAGAAAAACCCAGCTGTCACTTTCGGTGTCGGTTTCCTGTTCTACAACCTCCTTGTCCTCTTCCACGTTTGGGTTGTTGCCTACGCTTTCGTCCCTGGTGGCCCCTACGTCCGCGAGCACACCGATTGGATCATGATCGCTACCATGCTCACCATCGGCGCCGGTGTTTT
Organism: Neurospora terricola FGSC 1889; assembly: GCA_009805285.1. Taxonomy (NCBI): domain Eukaryota; kingdom Fungi; phylum Ascomycota; class Sordariomycetes; order Sordariales; family Sordariaceae; genus Neurospora; species Neurospora terricola. The sequence continues at coordinate 38,861 of RANZ01000183.1, read as the reverse complement.
TGACCTCGTTTCGGGACAAGCCAGCCGCAAGTACGCTGCTTCCACCGACCGTCGCAGCTCTTCGTTCGGCCACCGCAAGTACCACGTTGGCATCCTCGGCCTCCTCAGCATCCTTTTCCTCGTCGCCAACTTCCTCCGCTTCCCCTCGTATGACTATAAGCCCTATCACGCTGACGACCGCCTCTTCACGGTCGGCATTTGGACTATTCACTTCTCGCTCGACAACGACATGTGGTCTTCTGAGTACCGCATGCGCGACCTCATCAAGGAATTGGAAGTCGATGTCATCGGCCTTTTGGAATCTGATCTCCAGCGGATCATCATGGGCAATCGCGACACCACCCAGTTCCTCGCCGAGGACCTCGGTATGTACGTCGACTACGGTCCGGGTCCTAACAAGCACACGTGGGGCGCCGCTTTGCTCTCCAAGTTCCCCATTCTCAACTCCACTCACCACTTGCTTCCCTCCCCCGTGGGCGAGCTGGCTCCCGCCATCCACGCCACGCTCGATGTCTACGGCTCCCCAGTGGACGTCTTCGTCTTCCACTCTGGCCAAGAAGAAGACCCCGAGGACCGCCGTCTCCAATCCGAATACCTCGCTAAGCTCATGGGCTCCATCCCCGCCGACCGGCCCGCCGTTCTGCTCTCTTACCTCGTCACCAAGCCGCTAGAAGGGAACTACAACACATACGTCTCCGACGTCTCAGGCATGCACGACGTTGATTACACAGACTGGGACAGGTGGTGCGAGTACATCCTTTACAAGAACCTCCGCCGCACGGGCTACGCGCGCGTGAGCAGGTCAACCATTACAGATACGGAGTTGCAGGTTGCCAAGTTCGTGGTGCCCAAAGATGAGGGGGATAAGGGCAGGGTCTTGGCGGCGAGCAAGGAAGAGAGGGATAGGAGAGCGGAGGAACAGGAGGTGCCGGAGGGGTGGAGGTTCCCGGCGTTATTTAGGGGAGAGGGTGTCAGGGGGCATCATTATCATGTTTTTGATGAGCCTAGGTATTATAATTTCTAGAGGCGGGAATTGGGAGGGGATTGGGATGGAGATGGGTAGTGAGAGAGGCAGTAGAAAAATGGAGAGATGAAAGTGCGAGAGGGAAGGGTTTACTTGGGTTTGTCTTGGTTAGATGGGGGTCGGCAATGATTTGACGGGTTAATGATGGATGAAGACTTGAAGACGTTGTAAGGATATCTTGTAGTAATTGTATGTTATGGGTTTACGTGTAATGGATTTGACGTTGGTATTTCCTTCGTGATTGCTGTGTCACCTGTCGTAACTGAGCCTGGGCGCCATTTGGACTCGATATGGCATTCTGCAATCTTGAGGTATGTTCCTTCCTCATTACCACCATGTCTTATTGTCTTCTTCTCACGTCGACGGAAAGAGCTGACCCGACCGAAAGATAAGCAGCGCAGGTCACGGCTAGAATCGGAACTCGTCCCCCACCGGCGAAGCATGTGGCACGTCCGGGCACGAAATACACGGGAGTCGGTGGTTTGCGTTTGTCCAAATCTTCCCCCATTTTTCTTGTTTTCGGCTTCCTTCCGTCGTGTCTCTCTTCTTCGAACCCACAATTCCCGCCCCGAGCCACCATGCCCGCCGGGCGCCGGCCGTATTCTTCACCCAATATAGTCGCATCTCAGATAAGGTACTGTACAGTCACAAGCTGGCGTCGAGGAGAGTGAGCCACAGCTACCAGCCACGCCAGAATGGCCCCCCCCCCCCCCCCCCCCCCCCCCCCCCCCCCCCCCCCCCCAAGAAGCCCGAGCTCGAGTAAGTTTCTTCGCTTTCTATGTCGTTGCTTCCTGGGTCCTGAGCCGCGTGCTAACTGCGAATTTTGAATAGTATCGTCTTCTTATACGGCTTCAATGGTCACCCGAAGGCCACGTGGACTCTGAGGTTCGGTCAATACTCAACACGACGTGTATTGGCCCAAAGACGAACTGCCAAAAACAGTTCCAACCGCCCGAATCCTGACGTTTGGTTACGACACAAAGATCCGTCATATCTCTGGAGGCCCGGTCAGCCAAAATACGATTCAGGACCATGCCCGCGAACTTCTACTACACTTAAAAGATGCCAGAAACGCCGAAGACGCAAAACGACGTCCCCTGATCTTTGCTGCGCACAGCGCCGGAGGGTTAGTCGTCCGAGAGGCCCTTACCACCATCAGTCTCCGCAAAAACATCTGGGCTGGTAGTGGGAGATATGAAGAGATTCTAGAGTCGACTATCGCCGTCTTGTTCTTAGGAACTCCACACCGAGGTGCGGAACCGCGAACTACCATTCATCGGTTTGCTACGTTCGTCCTCAGGATAATTGGTTTCAGAGATCCCGTACACGTAGTTGAGGCTTTACTACCCGAAACAGCATTCCAAACCCGAGCGAGGCTTGCGGAATTCAAGAATCTGGTCACAGAGCGAGCGGTATTGGACTGTCTATATTCGGTTTATTCTTACGACCACTCGGCCGTCTCGGTAGCACTTCTGCCGGAATCTCTCCCAAGTTCGCCGTTGAGGTTACATCCACATCTACACGTCTGCGCCACACGATCACAGGTGGCGGGCGGCCTGTCGGATGCCCTCCAATCGTCGGAAGCTAAGCCTCTATACACTAGTCCCCAAACAGCGTGATGCAGATCCTACATATCAGGCTTTCGGGCACGCTTCAATTGGGCTTGGGCCTTTCGTGGAACGCGGGGAAGGTTTGCGGTTTTCAGGACGAACCTTTTCGCATCGGCCATTCAGCGTATCTCATATCGATACCGAACACCTCGGTGCGAGCTGTCTGGCCTCATTGTTTCAGCACACACACGTCCCCTACAATCTTTACACATCAATGCTGGTTTGTTTCTCGGCTTGGTATTCCGAATGAGACTGGGCCTATCCCAACCTGCCCATAAGACAGTAAGGACACCCTGAACTGTCTACTTGTCGACCGAGGACACATCATCACCTCATGAAAACACATAAGTTTATGTAAGGAATACCAGAAACAGTTGACCAAAGGTCTCAAGCTAACGGACTTTCCAGGGTGTATTGTGTTCTCAGTGTCGTTGGAACCCAAACCCACATCGCTAGTTCGCTATTCACATGCGTTCATTAACTGAACCAAGATGATTTACGACCGTGGTATAACTGTTCTTCATGAACCAAGCAATGCAGAAGTGGAGTAGGTCAAGCACCATGTTGTTCTAGTTGCTGCGCCCGTGTCCTCATCAATACGTACCTGACTGCTGCTAACCGAATGCTGCACATAGTATCGTCTTCGTACACGGGTTTACTGGTCATCCCGTGTCGACTTGGACGCTCGATGCCGCGAAAGTCAAAAAGAGGACGAATAATAGGAAGGAGAGACCTGGAGGTGCCGTTTTCTGGCCGCAAGATCTCCTTCCGATAACTGTACCGACCGCTAGGATACTCGCATACGGATACGACACCAAAATTCGCCACTTCCTCCAGGGGCAGATAAGTAAAAATACGCTTCAAGACCATGCGTGGGACTTGTTATGCGAGTTGGAGTCCCAAAGAAGGTCCTCCCAGAATGCATCCCGTCCATTGGTCTTTGTCGCCCACAGCTTGGGTGGTGTGGTTGTTAGGGACGCTCTCAAACAAGCCAGCCATTGTCAAGACACCCACCCTCACCATCACGCCCTCTTTCTCTCTACCATTTCAGTCATGTTCTTCGGCACCCCCCATCGAGGTGCCGATCCTCGGAGCGGCTTTCACCGCGTCCTCTCTGCTTCTGCCATCGGGATTGGGATGAACGTTAACAGGCAGATCATGGACACCCTGCTTCCAACCCTTGGGAGACCAACCGACGTTGATGACTTCAAGATTCTAGCATGGGAAGCAAAATGGACCGTCTACTCATTCCAAGAAGAAACTGGCGTTGGCCTGCTTTTTGGTAAAAAGGTCTGCTTTGCCCAACTTTCACCTTGCATCATCATTATCTGTCCACGGAGCTAACATATCTGACATAGGTGGTTGAGGACAATTCGTCTTACCTTGGCCCGCCCGTAGCTGAGACCATTCAGCACATCAGTGATAACCATATGGACATGTGTCGTTTCCACGGGCTGGACGATCCCGGCTATCTCAAGGTTGCGGCAGCCTTTCAACGGATCTTCGCCACTAATGATACTCGTGGGCTTTGCGTTCGCTCAACCCCTTCTCCGTCTAAACAACCTTCAGATCCTTCCACTCAGCAACATATAGAGCTCAACATTAAAGAGGGATTGCCTGACGACACATACATGACACCAGGCAACAAGCGGTTGCAAGACCAGAAGCTGTTCTCAGCTGGGGAGGAAAAGATTTTCGGGCCAGTTGGCACAACGCCGCGCACACCACCCACGACACACGTAAAATCCGCTACGTTTCCCTCAGCATCGGATACAGAGGGCATGGTGGACATCCGCCCTGAGGGAGAACCTAAGATTGACCTGGACACCAAGAAAAAAATGGTGGATTTGCTCAAATTCAGTGAGCTTGGTGCCAGAATGCATGATATCCAACCCGCTCACATGCAAACATGCCAATGGTTCCTGAACAAGCCAGAGTATACCAAATGGAAAAGCGGCAATGAGGGATTGTGTGACTCAGGTTTTCTCTGGATCAAGGGAAAGCCGGGTACAGGAAAATCGACCCTGATGAAGTATCTGCACTCCATCCATTCCCGTCAAGCAAATTGTACGGTGATTTCTTTCTTCTTCAATGCCAGAGGCGGGGAGCTAGAGAAGTCGACACTTGGTTGCTATCGAACACTCCTGTTCCTGTTGCTTGACGGTCGACAGGAAGTCTGGGAAGCAATGGACCATCTAGGCAAAGCAGGCAGCTCTTACACTGTGAGCAACGGATGGAATATCGGACCTCTTACTGAGACCTTCAAAAATGCCGTGGAACTTGTGGCGAAGAAACAGCCAGTCGAATGTTGGATCGATGCCCTGGATGAGTGCCAAGACTCAGAGGTTGAACAGATGGTCTCATTCTTCGAGGACCTGGATGAGTTCATGCTATCCAAGGGAYTGCCCTTCAGAGTCTGTTTTGCATCACGTCACTATCCGACCATTGTTCCGAGGAAGGCTATTCAGCTCGTGCTCGAAAAAGAAGAACATCATAAAGTCGATATTTCGAAGTACATTGCAGCCAGACTTCGACTGGGGGATTCAATTCACAAACCGGAAATTCAAAGCGAACTTTTGGAAATGTCGTCCAGCATCTTTCTTTGGGTTGTATTGGTTATACCGATTCTCAATCGGGAGTACGCCAGGGGAAACATCTCAGCGCTGAGGAAGCGTCTAGATGAAATCCCTCCTGGGTTGGACGCTCTTTTCCATTCCATCTTGACTAGGGATGAAGAGGATATGCAGGAACTCCTTCGTTGCCTCCAATGGATCCTCTGCTCTATACGCCCACTCAAGCCCTTGGAGTTATACACGGCCATCCAGCTGAGTGCCAACTCACACTCCAATGAGCGTCTCGAAGCAGACGATCCACGCGGCTCTACTTGGGTAGCCGCTCGTGAGGATGAAATGTCTACTGAAGACCTACAGCATTACGTGGACAGTGTCTCGAAAGGACTTGCAGAAGTTACCACCTCCTCTACTGTCCAGTTCATACATGAGTCTGTCCGAGACTTCCTATTGGGTAAAAGCGGAAAGTCGGATCTGCTGTCAAAAATGGAAGGTTTCCACTTTGGCAATCCCGGAGACATCCACGAAAGCCTGAAAGACGTCTGCTTAGATCATATTCTGGCCGCGTACTCGGCAATATCTCCAGACGATTCTTCAGGTTCTCTCGACTCATCAGCACGCCAAGCTTCGAAACTCAACAACAGAAACTACCCTTTTCTGCGTTATGCTATCATGAATGTTTTACGTCATGCTGATCAGGCCTATTGCGGAGGCATCTCGCAAGATTCCTTTTTGCATAATTTTCCTACCCATAAGTGGACTTGCCTCTACAACGCTTTGGGGGACGATGAAGACGAGGAGAACGAGAACGACAACCCCAGGTTCACGATGTTCGAGATATTACCCTCCATGCTCTACCTTCTTGCCCAGTTTAACGCCCATCACTTGCTCCGAGATCATCCCGAGCTTCATCAACAGTTTAGGCTTCGTTGCGGAGGCTGGGGATATCCGTGGTTGGTTGCAGCTAAGGGTCGCAACATTGAGTCACTCCGACACCTCGTTAACGCTGCGGTGGCAAGCCCTTCATCTCATGTCACTTCTCAAGAAGTTGGCTCTTTGCTCCAACAAATGGTCGGTTTATTTTGGCACCAAGCGCCTCCAGATAAGGAGAGTGATGCTACGGTAGCGGCGAATCTCGCAGTGTTCGGTCATGGGCCCCTTCTGGAGAGCTTCCTTGTGCAAGTTGGTTCCCGACACTGCGAGTGTCAGGAAACACCCAAAAACTCCAAGACAGGGTCACAAATTTGCCGTGCAGAGGTCCAAAACGTTTTAAATACCCGTCTCACGAGTGATTTCATGGAATTTGAAGGCAGCACCGCCATTTTCTGGGCGCGTACTGCAGAAGTTCTGGAGGCGCTTTTAGCCTACGGGGCCGATCCAAATGCTCAAGATTGCACTGGTGGAACCGCGGTGCATAGCGCGGTGAGTGATAGCTTTCGTAGCAGCATGGAGAGGTTGAAAGCCATCTACTCGGTGCAACGAGTCAAGCTCAAGCTCCCTTGCTCAATATGCCCGCTTGAATCAGAGCTGCAAAACAGCAGCCACAATTCGGATACTTTGGATCGTTCGTTTCAACCTCTTACCCCTCGTTTTGATATCAACATCCGGGACAAGGAGGGCAGAACGGCTTTACATAAGGCAGCAAGACGTAATTCTACCACAGTCCACCTATTATTGGACGCGTTTCCTGACATTGACATCCATCTACACGATAATGAGTCCCGGCTGCCGCTGTCCCATGCAGCCGAATGTGGGGACATAGAGACTGTTAGTCTCTTACTAAGCCGCTACTCAGAGGCTGATCTTCAGCATCTAAATAGGCCAGACAAGGACGGCCGGACCATTGTGTCTTACGCGGCTTACACAAAAGAGGCAGTGGATATTTTGCGTCTACTTCTAGCCAAGTTTCCTGAAATAGCTCTGGATACACCGGATAACGAGGGTCGGACGCCATTGAAATGGGCCCTGTGGAATATCTATTACCGGCGGGGCAGGAGCCTCGAATTCATAAAGGCTTTGCTCGCAACTGGACAAGTCAACCCTTTTCATGCAAGTCTGCATGGATTGAGTCCCTTTGCTACGGCAAACCAAGACGCCAGGGCGCCAGGAGCGGTAAGAAGGGAGTTACTACTTGAAATGATCAAGATAGCAGAGAACAAGGAGGTTATGGGCAAATTCCAGTTCCAAGATGAAGATCTCGCGCGAATTGAGGAAGAGATAGCGGAAGCCCGGGAGCTGGTCGAGGTACTGGATTATTCCGAAGGCTTTTCCGACAGTTCCGAAGGTTTCGAAGAAGATTAGGAACAGAGCGAGTTGGATGAATTTTTAAGGTAGGGGAAGATCAGGGACCTAGGACAGACGGAATGGGAGGGCAAGAAAGAGATGGTGCAACGGGGATCGAAGGAGGACAAATGCTGTGTTCAGCGAGAAATCAGGAGTTTTGATATAGGTTCTCAGACGTGCAGTATGAATGTTGACGGAGACCATCTTTGCACATATATGAGTAGTAAGAAAATGCATCAGTGTAGTAGATGGCTGGTGGCCAGCGGCCAGTGACGAATCACTGGAAAGGACATCGCCCCAGGATCTTACCTGGAGCCTTAAACAAATGTCTTCGCGCGACTGCAAGCCGCTAATAATCCAGACGGAATTGCTGCTGAAATCATGAGCAAGTCAAGAACGTCCAGTTCTTAGAGCAGCGTCGAGAAAAGCAAGCCGAGCTGACAAGGCCATCGAGCTCTGAGGCCATTCCAGATACGCTCCTTTCACATCATAACCTCTCACCATGTAAAACTTCTTCCCATCAAGCAAGCGCACATCTTTCACTCCCTCTCAACCGTCACGCTTTTCCTTGGTGAGAAGCGGGCTTCTTGGCTGGAAAGTGGACTTAACATCTTGGACTTGGAGGCAACTTTCATGCTTGCTTCGGCAGGCAAGGTCTTCATTGCGCACAACGACAAGACGTCCTCATTATTTGGCGGCTTTCTTGCTGTGTTGAAGTGGGTGGGTCTTGTCTCAGGGGTACGGCCACGAAGTAAACAAACGGAACGTACCTCTACTGTGTAGGACACAACGAACGGACAGCCATTGTTATGCAAACAAGTACAAAGCTCACCGAAAAAAACGCCCACGAGAACCATTCAGGATCCTTACAGTAGGTTGGTTGTTGTTCCTTCTGTTTGTCCCTCTTTTCCTCTTGGCATAACGACAACCATCGGCGGGCACGGCGGCCGCTGCTGACCACCGCTTCGAAAACAAAAGACTCTCGTGTAACCCTAACCCGGAACCAGGTCATGTCCTTCCTTTGGCTGGCTTCCAGGCGCATCTCGCTGGCCCGCAAATCAACAGCAAGAGATATGATGACGATGACCAAAGTGAAACCCGCCGAGTGCCAAATATGGGAAAGTTCAAAGGTGAGGAGAACGGTGGAAAACAGAAATGCAAGAGACATGATTGGGTCTCTGGTCAGCCCTGCCGTTTCGACTTGGAGCTCTCTTGCCTGGACCAAGATCGAGCTTGGCTGCGTTCACCCCTGGGATCCATAACCTGCTCCCGTTTTGTCCAATCAGAAGACAAGGAATGGTCAGCATTCCTAAACCGCACCCCAGGGTAAAAGTGACATGGATCACCTTTCACATCACCTTCCAGCTTCCTCAGCTTCTGATATCAAACGCCCTTTGCTGTTTCTTCTTTCGCCAGCTTGCACTTTCCATTTATCCATCCCTCATCGAACCTTCCCTTCCCATCTCAAATACCGGAATCAGCCAAACACCAATTTCTACCATCGCAGTTCACAAACCGTAATCTCAACCAAAACATCACCGACCCGACCAACAACACCATGACCACATCGCCAGAAACATCGCCACTCCTCGGCCCAAGACCCACACCAACCGACCTCCCCCCCTCAGAATACGAACCACACAAAACCCGCCCCAGCTCAATCCGCAGCATGCGCTCCTGCCTCACCAGCTCTTCCGTCACAGCCGCCGCCGGGCCCTGCCCGCGCCAACAACTGCCCTCCTCCGATTCCGCCTCCTCCTCGTCCAAAAAATCCAACACCTTCGACGGTCTCTTCCGGGACATAATCCTCGGTTTTTCCGACGGCCTCACGGTCCCCTTCGCCCTAACCGCCGGTCTTTCCACCTTGGGATCTACGAAACTCGTCATCATGGGCGGCCTAGCCGAGTTGTTCTCCGGTATGATCAGCATGGGCTTGGGCGCTTACTTGGCCGGGGTAACGGAAAGACAGCACTGGGAGGCTGAGCACGCTAGAAAGGCGTGGGAGGTTTCGAACCTGCCGCAGTTGGAGCAGTCGGAGATTTTGGCCATTCTTGAAGACCATTACGGCGTGTCACGCGCCACAGCCGCTGCGCTGGTGCAGGACCTCTGCCGAAAAGGAAACGAGGAGAATCTCGTTCGGTTCCTCATGGATCTCGAGTTGCGCATGATGGAGCCTGATCTGAACCGCGCGTGGGTTAGTGCGGGCGTGATGGGACTCAGTTACTTTGTGGGGGGACTGATTCCCATGGTGCCGTATTTTTTTATGGAGAAAGCGAGGGAGGCGTTGTGGGTGTCGGTGGTTATCACGGCGCTGATCTTGCTCGGGTTTGGGTTTGTCAAGAATTGGGTGACGATTAGGACGAGGGAGGCGGGGGTGTGGGGGGCGGTGCAGACGTTGGTTATTGGGGCGTTGGCGGCGGGGACGAGTTATGCGATTGTGAGGTTGTTGGATTCGGAGCATTAAGGGATCACGGATGGGGGGATGGACTTGGGGATGGGATATCCATGGATATGAGGACGGAGGAGGTGGTTATTATGATTGATGTTTGTTCATGATGTACATACAGGTCTGCCTGGGTTCGGCGTTGGGGTCGGTATTCAGTTTCGGATCATCCGGTCAGGCATGTCGTTTGACAGCGGCGGCGTTCAAGGCATTTGGAAGGAAAATTTGGGCGAAAGACAAGGTCATGATATCAATGAGATGCAGTTCAACTTCAGTCGATGAATGCTTGTGATACTTATCTCAATGTTTTCCCCTCCATTTTCCCATGGCCTCAGCTGGTGACGCTGTTTGACGGTCGGGACAGGAAGTTTCGAGATGAACTGTCGGGTTAGGGTTAAGTTAAACATGGATGAAGTGCAAGTGAGTGATGCTCCCAGGGGAAGCAGAGAAGGTCAGGCATCGAATGCAATGGCGCTAAACACCATCCACTGAGAGCGCTGCGCATGCACCGACCGACCGAAGCCCGTAGAACCCAAGTGGCCAAGCCCGRGCGCCCGGGCTTCCCATTTGCCGGCCGGAACGACGGGACCTATCTTATCCGCGCCGAATCTCGAGCCATTCCAATTCCAATTGAATTTCCGGCATTTCCATCCAATTCCTCGACACCTCCCGCGTCCGCGTCCCCGACCATTGTGACCCCCGCAATGCGCGACCGTTAGTAGTGTACCCCGCGAAGCCACGAGTTTCCCAACCGACAGTGCCCTGGCCTCCATGTCTCGACCGATGGCACCCCTCGGCCCGTCGGACACCGTCGCACGCCTTCCGTACTCCCAATCTCGTATCCCCGGCAAAACCACAGAAGAATCGATGATCTTTCGCTGATCATGACTTGGTCCATGGAAACACAGAAGACGGTCGATCATCAGGGACCGGTGGGGCAGCGAACATCCCAGCGAAGTGTTTAGCGGCTGATGGGGGCCAATGACCGCCATCTCCAGTGAAAGATGGGGTCGGAACAGGGGGCGCGGAGACCGCCAATACGAACTACGATTTTCCACTGGGAGATGACCGAGATCCGATGGACAGAATATTGGGTATCTTGATGACGATGGACGGTGATCTGATGGAAGGGGATGATCCGGAAAAACGCCAGAACTTGTTAAAAGGAGCGTGTCAGGAAGAGCTTCAAGTATACCAGTCCTCCGTATCACCAAGTCGAGTCACAGATCAAACAATTTGGATGAACACTCCAACAGGAACACCCATCGCTAGACATTCAAACGCCCTGAAACAGAACCCATATTTCTGTCGACAACCCCAGATTTCCGATCGTCTCACCTCATCCTGGCACCGCCTTTTGCACTTTCTCAACCACCACCACCACCACCACCATGGAAATGGAAGCGGTCAGCCCCCGTCCGCATGACCGTTCCTGCTTCGGTTGTATCCACCAGGTCAAAATGTCTATATGTAAACATCTCATCCCATCTCCCTCACCTTCCACAGCTACGGCCTCTCTAACCATCTCACCATCTCAACAACACCGACAGCCAAAATGAGCGCCTTCCTCGGTCTAGTCCCCCAATATCCCAGTCCAACCCTGGAACCACCACCACCCTACGGCGGCGCATCCTCCCAACTCCGACCCCTCCGCCACCGCCGACCTGCTTCTTCTCTCCCCAGCACTTACACCCCCTACCCAGCAGACGCACCATGTCCGCCCAACCGCACCATGGTCCAGGGGTTCGAGTGGTACTGCCCCCCTGATTTCCAACACTGGCGGCGCCTGACCAAAATCATCCCCACGCTCGCCCAACTCGGCATCACCCAGATCTGGATCCCACCCGCTTGCAAAGCCTCCTGGAAGACCGGCAACGGGTACGACATCTACGACTTGTACGACCTAGGCGAGTTCGAGCAAAAGGGCTCTCGCAAGACGAAATGGGGCGGTAAAGAGGAACTCCAGCAATTAGTAGCCGTCGGAGCTCAACACGGCGTCTCGGTCCTCTTCGACGCCGTGCTCAACCACAAAGCCGCCGCGGACTTTAAGGAGCCCGTCCTCGCTCGACGCGTGGACCCCAAGGACCGACGGGTGGTGCTAGACAAAAAGCCTTCGGAGATCGAAGCCTGGACGGGCTACGACTTCCCAGGCAGACAGGGGATGTACTCCCCGCTCCGCTGGTCGGCGCGACACTTCAAGGGCATCGACTACGACGACCTGCGCAAGGAGAACGCCATCTGGAAGTTTGAAGGCAAAGAGTGGTCAGAAGACGTAGACGAAGAAAACGGGAATTACGATTACCTCATGTTCGCAGACATCGACCACCAACACCCGGAGGTGAAAAGGGATCTTTTCCACTGGACATTGTGGCTCAAATCACAACTACCCCAACTCGGCGGCATGCGACTAGACGCCATAAAACACTACTCCTATTCCTTCGTCCGCGAACTTTTAGGGCACATCGACCGCCACGTCTCCCCCGGGCCACCCGGCAGCCCAGAGACTTGGTTCATAGTAGGCGAATACTGGCGCGAAGACTCCGAGTTCTTAGCTCGGTACATCGAATTCATGCACCACCGCCTCTCGCTCTTCGACGTGCAACTCGTCTCCAACTTCTCCCGCATCTCCCTTGCTTCCGAGAACATCCAATCCTCTCCCACTGCTCCCGGAATCACATACGGCAGCCCCGACACCGACCTCCGTCTTCTCTTCGACGATACTTTGTGCGTCTGGAAACTGCACAACACCGTATCATTCGTGGTAAACCACGACACGCAAAAGGGTCAATCGCTGGAAACCCCCATAGCGCCGTTTTTCATGCCCCTCGCCTATTCCTTAATCCTCCTCCGCGCCAACGCCGGTATTCCCTGCGTGTTTTGGTCCGATCTGTACGGTTCGTTCGGCGTCACCTCCACTTCCACCCCCTCCTCCGAAGACGCCGCCTCGCCCCAAGATACGCCCCTCCCAGACCCACAGCACTGGAAGCCACCGATGTGCGGCGGGCAAGTCCTGCCAAAGTTAATGTTAGCGAGACGCCTGTGGGCGTACGGGACGCAATACGATTACTTTGACCACCCGCATTGCGTTGGGTTTACGAGGACGGGACATTTCAGTCAGGCTGGCGGAGCGGGAGTGGCGTGCGTGATGGCGAATTGGTGGGAACATGCTAGTAAGAGGATGTATGTGGGCGTGGAACATGCGGGTGAGGTGTGGACGGATTTGCTTAAGTTCTGCCCGGGCGAGGTGGTGATTGATGAGGAAGGGTGGGGAGTGTTCCCTGTTGCGGCGAGGAGTGTGGCTGTTTGGGTTAGTAGGGAGGCGGAAGGGCGGGAGGGGGTTGATGCGGTTGAGTTGTAAGTGTTAAGTTACCTCGCAGGATTGGAATTGCGTGAATGATGACTGACACTCCATGACAGGGACTCGGATGTTTACGGTTTCAACAAGAGGCAGCAGGAACAGGTGTATGAGAGTCAGAGGGGAGCGGCGGTTGAGGAGGAGCCGGAGGATTGGATGGTTGCTGCGAGGGGAGCGGCGGCCGAGTACTTGGCCATGACAGGATCTGATTAGACGTGGCGGGAGAGGCCGACTGGACGTTGATGCCCTGGTGGTATTGATCAATGACTATTTTGGCCAGAGAATGATGGGCGGTGATGATGAACAGGCACTGGTTGCCACATAGAGAAGTATCACCAATTCAGACGAGACACACGTAGTCATAATGTAATGCTTATTACCAATACTACCTACAGGATCTTTCCAGCGTCCAAACGTCATTAGGATTACCAAGCCCAGTCATCCTCGGACAATTCCAGTCCATCACATCAACGAAGTCCCTGTGTCCATGTCTCTCATCTCAACCCATTACACACCCCATCAACATCACTGTTTCCCCATGTACCACCTCCTGCTTTCAATCGTCACCGATTCCAAAGACCGATTCAAAGATCCCTCGCTGTAGCACCCACTCCTCACATCCCCACTGATACACTGCCTGCGTGGTACAATCCCAGCCCACGGCCCCACCCTGATATCCTGCACCTTCCCGTACACAGACTCTCCCACTACGCACTTGTCCAGCACCTTCTTGCCCGTCCAGTCTCAAAAAAGTACCTAGTGGGGCAGGTCTTCAACGATGCTGCTCACATTGGCATCTCTTTTGGCGCAGATTGTCTGCCCAAGCGATGCAACATTTGCTTCTGTGTCGACGGAACAGAAAGACAGAGGGAGCGGGGGGAGTAGGGTAGGAAGGTGACTTTGTCGAAGTGTGCCGAGTGGTTGTTAACACGAGGGCACGAGGGTGTACGAAAGTAGTGAATAAAGTTGATTGATCGAAGAAGAAAAAGAAAGAAAGAAAGAAAGAAAAAGGAAAGAGGGGTAGTCATATGTGTCCGAGCATCGAACGTTGCCGGCTGGGGGCTAGGTGAACAGGCTCCAACGGGAGCGGCGGCGTTGTTGTTGGGAAGAAAGTGGTCGGGGCCATCGGCGTACGTGTCGAAGTGCCTAGGTAAGGTAGGTATGGATGGGGGTTAATAAGTCGGAAGTTCTGTCTAGGTTATTGTCTGGTCCAGTGGTCGGGCGGTGTGGTGCGCAGAGGGCGAAACACACGTTCGGGGCTCTGGGTTGGCAGTGAGAGGTGGATATGCTCCCCTTTGCGGACCACGTACACTGTCGTACAGGCATTTTTCAAACCTTTGTAGGGCCTACGCATTGGGCTAACTGAAGCTCGAGTAGTGCTATAGCTGGCGCCTTCCGGTTGTGAAAAATAGGGGCTCTTCTACTCCCTTCCAGTTTGCAGTCACGTCCCATGTTCGATTCCTGGGCTGGAAATTTTTTTTTGGCTCTTTTTACACTTTTTAATCCTTTGCCGGACCGGCGGGCGGTATGCAGCCGGTCACTGCCGCACCTTGCGTCAATCATCCTCGTATGCCCGTGTCGCAGCTGCACAGCCCACTACTCGAAAGTTCCAAGTTCGGCCGCCTGGGAAACGGGGGAGGGGGAAGGAAGGGCTTGCGTATAAGTGCCCAAACAGGAAAGATGAAGCTATCGTCAATGCTTGGCATTGTGGATACCTTGTACATTCAATCATCCCGCTGTATTTTGGGTGCTTTTTCTATACGACTAGTAGCTTGCGAAGCTAGCATAACTGAATGAAGTTAAAGTTAACTTTCCTCCATTTGACACAACCTCGATACCCTCTGCGCCTTGATTTGGGTAGATTAGTCCCGACAACGACGTGACCCCTTCATCGTTCACAAACGTCTCAACCGAGTTCTGGTCTACATAGATCGCCAGTTTGACCGTGCTCCCACCAGAAGGATTCGTTGCAGTCCGTACCGCGTCCCAAACTGCCCTCGGTCCCCCCGCCAACGTATCCGAAGCGGATCCGTCAGAGCCTCTAGCCAAAAATACTTGGGAATCGGCAAAGTCATAACCGATTGTTGTGTTTGAACTTCCATCGGATTTGATGCGGAAGTAAACCTTGTTACCATCATCACCCTTGGCCTTGGTAACTGTTGCTCGAATGACATAGGCACCTCCGGCGAGATTAGAAGGAAGCGATGCCGTCGCCGGATCTGTTGTGATGGTCGTCCCGGTAACCGAGACAGGGCTTGCGAATCTAGCCGCATACCCTGCAATTGGAATGCTGACAAGGGTGGGAGTGCCGTTCATCGTGCGGTATTTGACCTCGCGTACTAAACTCATCTGCCCTTCGAAGCCGCCATAATAAGGCAACGTTGGTGCATACTCCCAATTGTTCATCCAGCCAATGGCATAACGGCTGCCGTATTTGTTGTTTGGGTTCTCCCAGCTGACCGTGGCGTAAAAGTCGGGACCTTCATCCATCCACCGATAGCCGGTCGTGGCTGTGAAACGGGTCCCGTCCCATGTTCCAGCCCAGTAGGCTGTACCTGTCGTCTTTCCATTCAGATACCCATTTGCGCCGACAGCGAGAATCCAGACCCGTGACGCCGGGTTGCCGTCAAGATCAATCTGATATACATCTGGGCACTCGAGCGTACCCAGGTCCACACCTCCAGGTGGATAGAATCCTGAGACATAGGTCCAACTCTTCAGATTTGCTGATGTATAGAACCCGATTTTGTCTCCTTCTGCCATCGCCGCGACCCAATGCCCTGCTGTGTCATCCCAGAAGATTTTAGGGTCTCGAAAGGCTGGTTTGGCGCTTGGGTTGGGGTTTGGCATTACGGGATTACCATCGTAGGCGGTGAATGTGTATCCGGCGTCGTTGGAATAGAAAAGGGACTGCTGTTGCACGCCGTCTTGCATCTGAGTGAGGACAGTGACGACAGCGTTCTGCCCAAAGCCGGCCGAGTTGGCTGTATCAATCACGGAGCTGCCAGTTTCGATGTCACCCAAGATGGCGCCCCCGGGAGGGTTAGGTTGGTACTTCCGGATCGCCACACCCCGAGAAGTCCACTTCACCATGTCACKASTMGTGACATGGTACCATTCTGTTCCGCCCGAGCCGGGATTGGATTTGTCCCAGTTTGAGTTCCAGAGGTAATAGAGATGCCATTCACCTCCTTGAAAGAACGGGCGTTGGGGGTCATTCATCCATTTCGTCGCAGGAGTAAGATGGTAGCTGGGTCGCGTCTGGCCGGCAACGAGGGGAACGACTGTGGCTAGCAGGGAGAATGATAAGAGCAAAAAAGACTGAAACAAGGGCTTCTTGAACCTTGGTGTAGAGGAGGGAAAACTTGACATTGCGAGAAAAATAATCAGACTCTTGAAGAGAAAAGAAGATGAAGAACTTGCAAGGACAAGCCTTCACTTTTATAACCAGTTACACTTTTACAGGTCTCCCTGGTGCCGCTGGCTTCGATATGGATTTGCAAGATCATCCCGTACATGGCTACCGGCCATGGACTGCCGGTTCAAGCGCCATGTTACCAGAGCCGTCTGATGTAGAGTCTCTAGAAGAACAAGACCTCACGCCGCAGCTACTCTAGGTAGACACATGATAATAATGTGACTGTGGGGTAATAGAAAATCTGGGGTCTATTGTGCGGAGGTATCACTGGTGCGAGTAAGCGAGGTGGCTGCTACCGTTGAGGGTCAAGGTGATACCACCGGAGTTGCTTATTCCGCTTACAACCTTGGCATGCACTGCCTCGCTCCCAGTATGTAACGGCGGCCGGGGCCCGGGAGTGCTGCCTGAACTTTTCCCAGCCGTCAGCGCAACGAGGGATCGAAGTATGCCTTTGTGAATAGCAAACGTAAACTCAAGTGATTTGAGGCAATTAGACTGGAAATGCCGTGATCTACTATGGAAGAAAGAAGGAAAGAAAGAAGCAAGAGGTACCTGGATGTGATGCCTGCCGGGATGCGCGCTTACCTAATCGTCAATGGCCCACGTCCACGTCCACGACCCCGCGCCAGAGTCCAGACCTTCTAAACTGTTCCTGCCCGCGTTGACAACAAGAGGGCCACGGCATCATCGTGCTCTTCCAAGTCAACGGAAACAGCAATTGACTTCCCCAAGGCCGTGGTAATCGAGGCTCCCGTCGTACATTCTCCAGGGCACCGCATCCAGCAACCGGTATCCGAAAATCCCTGGCGCACCACGGCCCTCCCTCAATGGCCCGAATGCCCGAACGAGTCCGGTCTGCGGTGCTGTTCGCACTCACACCCCGATTGAAATGTTCCCGGAATACACGAACCAGAGGATGATTGATCTGATGTGAGGTCGAACTGGACGTACTACACGGGGAGGCAGGCCCTGTTCAAGCGATGGGTACGGTGGTACAACTGAAAGAAACAACCGAGAGCGAAGATTGGTAAGGAAAGAGCGGGGCTGCACATTGGTGAATGGCGACAATATTGAAGGTGCCCAAGAAGTTCTTCCTCGTTGGTGACCTCCCTCTTTAGCTTATCAACCTGCTGCGGTAGGTTCCTGGTTCACGATGAGGGGGTTGTTGCTCCTTCCACGTCGTTGCCTTGTCGTGTGGGTAGGAGCGTAGTCGAGGCGGGGCTCTCCTGCTGACCGGGTTGGAATCGCGACCGAGCCGAAAAGAAGGAAACTGTGACCAGGCGGGACACGGTGAACACTGGTGCCCAACGTACCTTTCTTATTCCATCTGTTCTATCCAAGACCTGACAAGTTTGATCTCTGGCCCGTCAACATGATCCACTGACTCAAGTTTTCGCCGGGGATAAGATGGAAAGACGTAACATTGGTGGGCTTGGTGACGGATGGAGACAACCTCAGCTGGGGCACCTGTTAGAGGTAGGTGTGGGCACCTTCAGCGTGTGTGAACGGAAAGAGCAGATGGAGTTTGGTCTTGACGAAGCTTTCCCAAAGAAGAGATGGAAAGAACAACACACTCCTCTCTGCGGCGGAAAGCACGGCTAGAGGGCACAATGATGCTGGAAATCTCTACGGCCAGAGGAAGGTTTCACTCTTCCAATGCTCTTTCAACCAAAACCCTTCACGATCGCAAACCCATTGTCACACTGTTAGCCAACCTGGGCCTGAATCAAACGCAAAGCAGCAACAAGTAAGTGGATTTCTAGCTTCAGGATAATGACAGTGTTTGACGACAGTAACAAATGAGCTGACAAGCGGAACAAGATTGCAGGCAAACACGATTCAGCATCCAACACAAACGAAAGTCCACGCCCATGTTCCATCACCGTCTCTCGACTCAAAACCTTTCCAAAGTTCCGACCACAGGCTCGATGCGACCTCCTACTCTTCGACCTCGATGATCAGAGGGCGTTGCCTCTGTCCATGGAAGGCTTCATGGACAATCCATTCGGAGAACTTGCGTTTCCCTCCCGCACCGGAGTTGTGTCTTGCGAGCTTCTGCTGATTGATGTCGAAGACCAAGACCGACCACTATCACCGCCACCTGACCCCAGTGTCAGCCTCCCGAATGAGGTTGACACATCATCCGAGTCATCCATGGCGGCCCTCGTCGAGATGCTGTCCATCCTATCAATAGCGGCCTGTGCTGCTAAGTGCGGGTTGCAGTTGCACGTCGAGCTTCCAGCTCCGATGTAACTGCTAGGGCTCGAGTTGGAATCGTGGTGCTTCCTCTCAACCGCCTTATCAGTAAGTGTCGTCTTGATCCTCTGCCTTAGTGCCTCCAGCATCTTATTATGGATGTTCTGTCTTATCTTCTTTGCTTCCTCAACATTGACACCGTCGTCGTTGCAAATATCCGGCGCGCGCCACTCGTGGTAGATGTTCCCATGACCACCCCGGAATTCGACCCCGCTCGGATGATTGTCGATATACAGCTTGCACAGTCGACAAGTGGGCTTGCTGCAGCCGATGTATCGATCATAGTCTGCCCCACCAAAGAAGCGCAGTGTTACGCCCTCGCGCTGTTCCTCAGTGAGGATGGAGTCCAGTAACACCAATTCGGCATGCACATACGGCCTGAATTTGCCCTTTGCGTACTTCTTGATCTTGTCTTCCACCGCACCCCGCTGCTCCTCCGGGAGATTTGCATTCCATGCTTGAGCCATCTTCATCTTGTCCGGAAAGCGTTTAATAATACCATCAATGGTGCGACGGACGTTCGGGCAGCCACATCGAACACTGGATGGGACAGGTACGACCTCGAAATCTTCAAACAGCTCCTGACGCCGACGACGCATGGAAATGAGCATCTTGACGGCAATGGTGTAGGAGTGAAGACGGCCAAAGGCGTGCCGCAGCTCGCTCCAAGGCGTCTTGATACCGGGATCCCTGTCGGCATGAGCCTTGTCGCGGATAAATCCTTCAAAGGAAGAGTTGTAGAGCTGGCTGATGATGTCCAGGAGCTCCCGCGTTTGGCTTATAACTATGACAAGGGTTAGTATGCTAGTTGTGGCAACAAATAGCAGGTGAAGACTGATGACTTACAGTCCTCCAGACTCGGTCTTTGTCCTTGTCCCAATGCGAATTCGCAAAGCCTCCCAAGGGTATTGATATCACGAGCAGCTTCTCGAGCTGGATAAGATGAGATGACCAGTCAGGACAGATTTGCTGGGAAATACCAGTGAGCACACTTACCTTTTGCATTATCCTCCTTTTCACAGACTCCCGCGCAGAAATCCGTCACTCGGAATAAGTTCTTGACGTATTGTTCGATGACACGTCGATTGAATGCTAGGACGCTCTCGAGAACCGTTCCAAACAATCCATTTAATCGGTCGTCAGGAGTGCTGCCCAAGATCCCAAGAATGTTGGAGATGTACGCCTTGACGTCTTCGAGCTCCTCGCTGGTCCGCTGGTTTGATGCAAACCGATACTGAGTCTGGCCCGGTTGAAGGACAGCGAATGCTGTAACAGTTGTGCCTCCCAGCTCGTTGTCGCAAATCTGGGCGAGCTTGTTGACAAAGCACCGAAATGAGTCCCTCGAGGATCTTCCAATGTCAGACTCGAGGTCGGGTTCTTTGACGCTCTCCGCCTTCGACATCACTTCTTTCAGGCAGTAGAGAAAGAGAACGGCTTCGTAGAATCGCAGGCTGAGACCCGGTTCCAGCGGGACAGCATTGGGGGGGAGATCGTCAGTTGACATCTTGTCGGTGGCTGGGAAGGATGGGTAGGAAAGATATCGGGTAAGTGGAGTCGCAAAAAACAGTTGAAGAATCCTGGTGAGCTGATGATATGATCTAGGTCGAGGTGGGGAGGTCTAGTCGTCCAAGTCGAGGAAGCCGAGCTCTTCGAAGGTTTTTATACAATGGACAACGTCAATGCCTTGAGCTTGAACTGAGTAGTTCATCCTCAGCTCCTTGTTCCAGAGGCATTCATCATGAGGCCTACAGCGCGGGCCGCGCGGGCGCGACCGGTTTCGTCGACATTCGATGGCAATCTCATGTTCGTGAGGCCCACCGCTGCGGAAAGGATGAGCCAAGAGCATGCCTCCACGCACCGTCGGACCATGCGTGATGTGATTGACAACAAACAACGAGGCTCTTAGCCCCCTTGGAGGCCGAAACAAGGCAATGCAAAGGTTAGAGGCCCTTTTGTCCAGTTCTTACGCAACAGCGCGAGTCCAAGAAGCAGTTTCGGTTGTTCGGAGACCTGGGTCGAATGGAGGCAGACAGGTCGTGCATTGGAGGCATGCCATTCTTTATCTACTTTTACGCCTTACCTCGACAATTGAGAGCCTATCACAGTTTCAGTTGCCCCCCTTTGGACCAATTGGAGAGCGTTGGAGGAAAAGACTAGGTCATATCATTGGGCCAACATCATGGCTACACGCTACCAATCCCACTGCGCCAGTGGGAGCAAGGGCCCCATCACGGTCGTGGGCCTCGTAGGCCTCTGGCAGATTTAGCCTTGCTGGCCATGTTGACGATGTAGCCAAAAGCACTTTTCCTGTTTGGGGGTCTACGGTTGACGGTGGGCCTCAGTGCATTAACAGCACGGTTTGAAGATGATGTCTCTACTGGAGGTTCACGGTCTCGAGAAGCCATCATGGACCCAGTATTTGAACCAAGAGCGCTGCTAAGCAACGAAGCACAGTCTCATCTGTCCCTTCCTGGCTTCCAGGGGTTCTTTATATCATCTTGTTACTCACACCGACGGAACTCTGCGTGGCTCCAACGGTGTCGAGGCCACCGGCAACCGGAGACACGTCTTATCGTTTCCAGCGTCAGCAACCTTACTATTGTCGGAACCGGAACGCCCTTGTTCGTCTATCGATCGCTTTGATCCCGCCATCACACACACACACACACACACACACCGTCAGAGTCAGATACAAGCGACGTTAACGACCCACTGTTGTCATGCGTGACAGCCGTACCAGGTCTGACCACAACTTTTCAGTTGCTGAGGGCGGTTACCATTTTGACCTCAATCCCTGCGATGACACTGTTGGCAACACCGGCGAGGCCTTGAGCTATTCCGATCCGGACAGTCCTTGGTCGTCCTTCACTCCGGACACTCCTCCTGGCGTTGGCATCGTGACATCAGATATGCCGTGGACTCCACAAGGATCTGCCTTTGGAATCAGTGGAGACGACCCTGGGGAAAACGAACAATACCGCTTTCCCATGCACCACAATGAGGAGAACCTGACTGTCGACCCCAGTCACTTAGATATGGGCCAATATCAAGCCACGTACGACACTGGAGTCCAGGCTTCAGGCTCCTATATCAATACTCAGGCCTGCTCTTATTCCCCTTTTTCTGGCCTGGGGCCTTCGGGTCCCCCTCCTATCCCCCAGACTTACTCGATATACTCATTTGATCAACCCGTCGAAGCCTATCAGGCCTCTGACATCCCTTTGACTGGAGAACAAGACTTGCACCAATACAGTTCGGCAGAAGTAGCAGGAGCCAACCCTCCACCCCGCTACGCTTCATCAGCATAGACGATGGATCCCGAACAACCTGCGGTTGGAGACTTGGACCTGAGTCTAGAAACAGACTCGGGGTTTCTTTCGGATAACATTGGAACGTTACCACCATCTCTGGACCCAACATATTCTCTCCCCGGGCAAGTTGGCTACACCCACGGTCCAGAAGCTATTTCTTATCAACACTCCTTTCAACAACTTTCTTCGGCCTTGCATCAGCAACAGCCACCACCGTCTCTACCACTTCAGCTCTCTCACGACGTACACTTTGAGGACAACGATACTATGCAACTGTCTAGCAACCAGCAACAATCAGCGGAACAGTCAACTTCCGCCACCACTGCCACTGGCGAGTTCAAATGCACTGATCCCACATGCAAGACCCAGCCTGTCTTTAAGCGAAAATGCGATCTAACGTGCGTCCTTCTTCCTGTTCCGACACCTCTTCCTCGCCTTCTTTTCCATCCCTTCCTGATGCTTTGTTCATAATTGCTGACATGCCCGTGTTCTACAGAAAGCACCAAAATAATCACAAGCGACCCCGTGAATGTCCTAAAGCCGCTGAATGTGGCTACGCAGGCGGCGCGGAACTCAAGGACCTCCACCGTCATTTGTGGTCGAATCACCCAGTGTACGCTCGAGAAAATAACATCCCAGAGGAGAAAACGAAGTGCGATTATGCGGGTTGCGACTACAAGGGGAGAAAGGACAATGTGCGGAGGCACAAGGAGACTGTTGGCCATCATCGGGAACAGCCTTGAGCACTGTGAGCCTGTTCGGTTCCCGGCGATGAGGCTACTGTTTTACGAGTTATGATGTTCAATTTCTGCTGATTTTCACCATTTTTTTGTTGTTTTTTTGGTTACAAGGCCCGTGTTATGTTGACTGTGTTCCGAAAGGGGCACAGATTTGGTATTGTGTTACAGGGGTACTTTTTTTCCCACATTCATTTCCTGTCACTGAGTACGTACATTGCTATTTGTTGGAACGTCAGAAACACCACACAATCACTCGTTCAGTATCTTAGGTGGAAGCAGTACAATATTCATTATTGCGTGCCCTCTATCGTGTTCACTAATAGCTACCTTGACCTGGTGCGGTCCCGGGCTTCCGGCACGACACATATCCTTCCACGGGCCTCTTGCAGCAGCGTTACACCACCCTACCCAGTCCCCAGCGGTTTCTCGTCCACTCCACCAATGGCACAGGAAAGTTTCTAAAGTAAGCACGATGATGTGCAGACAGTCCGTGGACAAGTCTTGAGACCGTGTAGTGACTTTTGCCTCTTGGGCCTCTTGCAGCATGGTGGGCTTGGCGTTGGTAGTGCTAGCGCCGGAGGCCGGAAGTCGGGTCTTGGGTGACGGCAGACGAACGTCTTCTTTTTCGAGCAACACTGTGAGTCGAGTGGCTGAGCGCATGGATGTCGGGTTTGGGCAAAATACCGGATCGCCCTGTAGGTTTGGGTCCCGGTTGGACCGGCTGTTCGGTCAAAGTGTCCCCGAATCTTCGGCAAAGTGGAGACTGTAAGACCGTGCAAGTGGGGCCGGTTCGGGGTTCGTGGAACCTCTTCCAGAGTTCCGGGGGGCCGTGGTGGGGCTCACGCTGTGGGTGGGGCCGGTCTGTACGTTCTCGGTTTCTTTTGAGCGTTACGCTGATAAGTGAGCAGACGCCACAAGTTCCGGAAGACCATCTTCAGGGTACGAACAAGGCCCGAATCTCTCTCGGTGCACCTCTTCTCGCCCTATTGCCCATTCGTCAATCGGACATGTTTCCAGTCGTTTCATCGTCACGAGCAACCAAGCGTGAAAGAACTGGACAGCAGAAATCTCGAGCACGAATCCAATCATATCAACCGTGAGGTTCGAGTTGATCAGTCCAGGACCGGACGGATAGAGCTCCCTGTCGTTTCCGTCCACGTCAAAAAGCATCGGCAGCGTCATGACGAACATTGCTGTAACAAAAATTATGCTGACCACGAGCAATCCTAGCACCCCTTTGACGAAGTTGTCCAGTATCTTGGTTTCTCTCTGTTGGTGGCAATGTTATTTGCCTGGTTAGCTAAGGTACTCTTTGTCCGAGCGATAGGATACATGGGCACAACTGCCCGTAACAACCGGTGAAGGTCAAGTCAGAGCGGTCTACTTACACCTTCTACTTTTGCTCTTGTTGCGTGTCCCTGGATCTCCAACATGGATGAGAGAAGACTGGCCATGATCAGGTTGACCAACGCCAGCATAGCGAGGCTAACGCCCAGCGAGGCCGTTGTCGGACAGCTGCTAAGTATCCAAATAATGGCAAAGCCAAACACAAGCAGGATGTTCCACAGCAGCGATAGCGCGCGGGCCATCGGTGGGAAGGCTTTGGGAAAGAACTGTCTGACCATCCAGAGCATGGGCATTGCCGTGAACAGCAGCGTTCCCCAGGTGAAGGTTTGAATAACACCCCAAAGTTCCTCCATGTCATTACGCCACCATTCTATTTGGTATCTGTTGCTTTCGCTTATCCCAAAAGCTTGAGAGGTCCTTCGATATTGCTTGACGGCAAAAGTAAGGTGGGTGGCGGAACGGACGATGGCCCAGAGAGCGGCGTTGAGGATTAGTAAGTTGGTTAGGAGAATCTGCCAGGGCTGGAATCTATTTGCCGTGTTGCTAACGCCGGTTTCTTCGAGGTTGTTGGGATTGCTTTTGTGCCTGAGTTGCTCTGTTCGAAGACGGCGTGCAATGCTAATTTGGCGATAGGTGTAAAGGACGGTCAATGCCGATCCAACGATGGCCAATGAGTCACCAGCGACGAGAATCCATGAGCAGAAGCCTCCGGGTTCTTCCAGAGCAAATGGTGACGCGGAAGCCATTTCTGCGGTTTGTATCAAAGGAAGTAGAGGTATGTTGTCGTTGACGTTGACGGGGAGCGGTCTATGGGACCTGGGTTTGAAGTATGGATAACGGCTGCACGCCAAATACATCACGGCGAAAATAATGGAGGCACGAAAAGATTTCCGCTAACAAAGCTTTCCCATTTAGGACACCAACTGGTTCAATCGGAACCAGTTCCGTTCGTTCACCAGCCCGAAAGGTTATATCACACAACGTGGTAGTACCTTCTAACTGCTGACCGGAGTAAAACATGGTTCTCCAATGACATCTTCCGCAACGCCCCAACTCAGTTGATGCAGCATTCAGGCCGGTGCTCATTGACGGCGCATCAGTATCACACCGACGAACCAGCCAATTATCCCACAAAGAATGTCATTGAAATTGTGGCGCAGGTATCGCACGCTCCAGGTTCAGATTGGAAAGGGGCGCAGTCTCCAGGCGGCCCCTCGCAGTCCGTGTAGATCCACGGCAAAGCAAGTGGGGGATAATATCGGGTTTGTCCGCTCCCGACACCGGTGGAGGTGCTAAGCTCAGATTACGTGCAATTATTCCCGCTCCAGGCCAACTTGAGAGCCGTTGGTAGCATGACGATGCACGCTGGGAGCGTCTGTTGTGTGGCTGAGACTGCAGGTACCAATCCTCGACTCTCGACGTCGCAGGTTGGAATGAGCTTTCAAGTTTTGAAGAGCGAGCGTCGGCTATGTTTTGTATCCGGGCATCCCATGTTGTGTTGAATCCGCTTGAGCTGCTAAACCCAGAGATTTTTACACTACCTTCACGGTGAACGCTTCGGAGACGATATTCACCCCAAGAAAGCCTTTCCTTCCCAATGAAGAGCTTCATCCTCTTCTCAGACTATTCTACCCATCTTTGCGGATGGCGAGGGACTCTGAAGATACTGTGTGCTCTGTCTTGGCTGATGCTATCTGTCAACATAGTCGTCAGTCTTATCCTGACAATCATGTCGAAACACCAGAGCCAGGACCGGAAGAGTGCGAGTGTGGTCATGATGGACACTTCGTGCAACAAGATCAACCGGGTGGATACGTCTGTCCACTTGCTTATGAACATATTTTCAGCTGCTCTTCTTGGAGCCACGGTCAGTCAGCATCATGCAATCCGCGTTCCAACCCAAACTGTAAAGCTTCATAGGTACGCTAACAAAATTCGCCGCTAAAGAACTTTGCCATGCAAGCATGGGCAGCCCCGACTCGTGCGGACATTGATAAAATACACAAAAGCGGCGGCACCGCTGACATCGGTATCCTGTCCTTGAGAAATATGCTACATATTCGCCCAAAACGACTTATCATGTGGACAACCATGTTGGTTACTGTGTTGCCCCTCCACTTGGTCTACAACTCGGCCATATCTTCGACCACTTCTAGGCCAACATATAATGTTTTGGCGGTTTCCCCCGAATATTTGACTCATCCATTCGAGGTTTCTCGAGACTCAATCTTTCCCGAGTTTGTTGGCCAGCAAAAAAACCACAACATAACCAACGGTATGCTGTTTGACCTTCGGGATAAACAGCAATGGAGAGAGGTTAATGTCAAGTCCATCTACAAGGATCTCAAAGCGAGGGTTTCCTCTTACGGTGGCGTCGTTGTGGTTGCCGACAAAAAGTCCACGCGGGCCACCCGAAATAACACATCGGAGCCTGTTTCTGGAGTCCTGTATCACCGGGTCGAGCCAGCAAGCCTTTCTTCGGATCAATATGCATATTGGATGACGGATATCTCTGTCATGGGAAAGACCAACACAACTGTATGGGATTCTCCACACGACGGTTATTGGGAGACAGTTGAGAAGGAATTCTACCTCCTGACCATAGACTGGGATCGGGTCGATACGCAAGACCCCCTCTGGGGCCAGTTATGCTATTTCGGTCCGCAGGCGACAGATGTCCACTGTTATATTGATGACTATCTGGGAATCACAAATCGAACTGACCCATCAACACCAGTGTTTAGTATCCAAGGCAACGTTTACGTGAGACAGATCGACCCGAGATGCCGATTACTTGCAGAACCGATCTTCTGGTGGTTGACAACCTTTTGCAACCTTGTCCTTGCAGCCTGTCTCAGCTCAATGGCCTGGTTCTACAGATCAGCACCACTGGTCACTATCGGCGACGCGATTGACTCGTTCATAACCGAGCCTCCCTCTCCAGACTCAAAAACAATTCCGAGATCAAGCTGCACATACAACCATACATCCTTCACAAACATCTTCCGGCCAGCACTTCCGCCGCGAGCATACGACCCCAAAGCAACGCCCTTGTGGAAATCCGTTTCCTGGACACGCTGGTGTCTAACCATGGTCTGGTTCCTCTACATGCTCGCCCAGTGCATCCTCTTGTTCTGCAAAGCGCTGAGCGCCGACTCCGCAGCTCTATGGCTCAAGTCCCTCTTCAACTTCAACCTCAATTCCTTGAACTCCGAACACACCCTCTACCACACCGACGGCATGGATACACCACCCCGCCGCTGGCGTCTTGTGCTGCTCGCCAACACGCCGCAGGTATTTCTGTCACTGACGTACCTCTTCTTCAACACCATCTTGACAAAGATGGTAGCCCAACGTGAGTGGTACTCCTTCTATGTTGGGACCGAAAGCAGAAGCGCAAAGTCCAAAAAGAATACATTTGGGAAAGAAAAACCACTAGCCCCCAAAACAAAAACGCTCCGCACCTCCCAACCCCGCGGCTCCCAACGCTCCACCTTCTTCCTCAGCCTCCCCTACCGCTACGCCCTCCCCTTCGTTGTCGTTTCCAGCGTCATGCACTGGCTSATSAGCCAGTGCCTGTACTTCACCGAGGTCGATTTGGTCGATCTGGACGGAACCACCTTGGATAAGTCGAATCCGACCACTTCGACGCTTGGGTACTCGACCTGGGCCATGTTTTGGGTGATTATCCTGGGATGTCTGTCGTGGGGGGCGATTTTGGGGTTGGCGGTTTTTGGGAAGTATCCGGCGGGCATGCCGATTATGGGGGGTTGCTCGGCGGTTATTGCTGCTGCTTGTCATGCTCCGCTGAGAGGGGGGGCGAGACGGGGGAGAGAGGGTGGGGATGGAGATGAGGAGGACGAAGACACAGATATAGCGGCAGGTCCGTTGTCATGGGGTGTCATCAGGCAGGTTGTTGTCCGAGATGGAGTTGAGGTCGAGGAGAAGTGGTTGGGATTCACGAGGGGAGAGGCAGAGAAGCCTGTTGTTGGGGAGGTTTATGGGTAGCAGGACATCATCCACGAATCTAGATCGCTGTGTAGAGAGCCGCAGACACCGTGACCTGGAAAAGGGAGGGAGGGGAAAGGGTTGCGTGCAAGTTCCCAAATAGGAAAGATGAAGGCATCGCCAAGGCTTGGCTTTGCGGATCCCTTGTAAGGTACTTTCAGTCATCCCGCTGTTATCGCATCACCGTGCTTGCTCTCACGTCCACACAGCAAAGCTGCAGTTGAAGGCATCAATTGAAAAGCCGCACAGGTGAAAGTGAACGTCACGCAAAATAAAACATGGTTGATTTGCGTCTTTCACTACCTACTAACATAAAACGTTGGAACTAAGACCTTTACCATAGAAGGGGAAAACCAAAGCGCAGGAAGATCGACGTGAACAGAACCCTCATGTGCGGCTACAAAGTTGGCCACGGTTCCTATCCAGCCTCTCATCTTCACACAAAAACGTATTCCAGAAGACCTTCAAAGTTTCGCTTCAAACTCCGAATCCATATCCTCATCGTATTCCTCCATGTCCATCTCGGCCTCCCTCTTCTGAAGCTCCTCCTCAAGTAGAGCCATGATGCGTGGTGCGGCCTTTTGCAAGACCTTGTTGACGATCTGGAAGAAAAAGAACACCAGTGTTAGCCTGGCGGTTGACTGATGTCATTCTTGAGAACCGGGAGACACACCTTCTCGACAAGCTGTCTCTTGGCCTGCTGATATTCACAGATATGCGGAACAGAAAATCGTTGCAGGGCTTCAGCCATATCGGGCGATAGCTCGCATTGGTCGGGGCTATTGCACACCTCTTGGATTACAGATGACGAGGGGCACCCTTCGTTCGCATCCTGAGGTTGCGGGTGCTCCGAGAAGTCTACGCCCGAATCTGTCATGCTGATGGATCCATTTGCGGCATGAGGGTTGCTCCAATTCCAAGCGGCGACATTGGGGATTTCGCTAGATGCGGAGGGACGTTGGTAGGCTGGGTGGCCCGACTTCCATTGTTGGAAGACCTCTAGCTCGAAGGCGCATTCAGGTGTGAAGGGCAGTTGGATATTGGAGCTTGAGGTCGAGAATCCCGGGTTGTCGTCCAGATACCAGTTGGAAGGGGCAGGCGAGACGGGCTGTTGTTCGTGTGCGGATTGGCAGGACGAGTTATGAGAGTTCGAAGAAGGCGGATATTCCAATTCAAGTCTGTGAGGAGAAAGCATGGTGTTTATGTCATTGGCAGACTTGCCAGGTCCGTATATGTTGTTGTGAGGTTTCTGGTAGGGGCCGTCTTGTTCATGCTCGGCTCGCTCACGGATTTGGAGTTTGGTAGAATGGTCTGGTTTTGGATGATGCAACTTGATGCTGTCAGTTTTGATGTTTTCCTTTGGGGCCTATATAGCCTGATGAAAATTGCGTGGGTAAGGCGGGACTCACTTGGTAAGTAGGACCGTCCGACATGTTGGATCCGATTGGAAAAAGGAAAGCTCTTGTCTGAGGTCTTGCTAAGTAAGACTGTGGGATCAAGCTATGGCTAACGGGTGAAACAAGGACCTGCATTGGAAACCGACAGGAAGCTCAACAAACAGGCAAGAGGAGCAATATTTTTATACTTTCTCGCAAACTCATGCTGGGGGGGTCCAGAGTTTAATACTCGGGAGTCAAAATTAGAGCACGCCCTGCTGAGGCACATGTCGTTGAAACCCTTTTATAGCATAAATYCACCGAAAGAACCATGAGTTTTCGTGTGTGTTAGGATTTTCATGGAAGTGAAGTTGTCAAGTGTGGTTTGTGGCCTTGAGCTGGCTTGTGACTTGTGAAGGGGTGAATGACAGTGCCTAGCATTCCGCCTAAGGCTATTGTGCTTGCCGAGGGCATTCGCTATGATGGACATTGGTGCGCTTAATTGTTTAATGTCAACACACGACAGACTTGCTCCTGGGATTTGTGGCACTCGGTTGATACCGTCGCCTTGCTTTCTATTGTGCCGTGGTGCAAGTCTTGTTCAAAAAAGTCCTAGCCCTTTCCCGGTAACAGGCTGGGTCACCAAGCCGGCCTGAAGCCTATGAATCGAATCTGGAACGATGTGAGGTTGGACAAGTCAAAGACCGTGGGGGCCGGCGCGGTGCCGGCATGGTGCCTGGCTTGAAGCCATGCAGAGACGAGAACCAATCATTGACCAGCTCCACATGCCGGAACGGGACCTGCTGATGATCGCTGTGGACGAAGTGATGTGGAACTCGGACCAACGAAGTGAATTTTCTCAGCGGAAGATTGTACCGTCATCAACGATACACCGGACGTGAGGGGAGTTGGTTAAACGCCGGTTGAATTTCGGCGACACGGCTCAGCAAATATGCGTATTATAAAAAGAGCCAGGCTATTCGCGCAGTGTTACTTTTCTCCGCGCGCAGTGTACACTGCGCGGATAGCTATATTTTCCCTGATAACACTACGCGCGCAGTGTCACAGTAATCCCTAACCCTAATAGATTATAACTGAACACATTGAACTTGTCGATTTGAGCACTGCAATTATTGTGACGCTTCTACTGTAGGCTCTGCCATCGAGGTGCAGGCACTAGGGTCACTCTCAT
Organism: Neurospora terricola FGSC 1889; assembly: GCA_009805285.1. NCBI lineage: Eukaryota > Fungi > Ascomycota > Sordariomycetes > Sordariales > Sordariaceae > Neurospora > Neurospora terricola. The sequence continues at coordinate 7,928 of RANZ01000183.1, read as the reverse complement.
CGTCAAATCCTTTTGCTTTAAATAATAAGGTCTTTAGAGGTAACCTTCTAGTTGCTACGCCAGTTGCCGCGCCTTCAAGCGATCCCCTTGCCCCAAGTTCTAACGAACAGCCTCCCCGCAAGAAACGTACTATAACACGCTCGTTAGTACTTGTAGCCGTAACTAGAAGCGGGAGGGCTGTCAAACTATTAAGAAAGAAGCTGGGAGAGTAGGGAGTTAGATAGGTAGTTGGAATATAGATACTTGATTTGCACGGTTTACTACCTCTAGTAACAGTCAGTAACCTCAATACCAACACGTTATTACGAGATATCGACTCTCAATACTACTAGAATGTAAAATACCAAGGGAAATATCATAGGGTTAAGGATTACTGTGATACTGCGCGCGGAGAAAAGTGACACTGCGCGAATAGCATGGCTCTATAAAAACACCTCCTTGAAGGCTCGGGACCTGAATAAAGCGACTCTCGAAAGAACAAAGGGAACCGATTTCCCGTGTCAAATCAAACCGAAGCCTGTTTTACTTGCAAACGTCCCGAGATGGTTGGGCAAGTCCAGATGATCCTTCGTTCTTGCCCCATCTATGGGGTTTTGGTTAGTGCTTACCGGTGCACGTGCCACCCGCGCCTCGCTACCTTGGTTCTTCCCCACACTGCAAAATTACGCCTTCTCTTCCAGTCGTCTCGATGACTCCAAGCACGACGGTCAAGTTCTCCCGGTTCAAGAAGACGGGAGGCCCAACTCCGGCGCATCAGCACCAACAGGTTAGTCACGGCATAATCATTATTCTATCACGTTGGCATTTCTCAAGGTAAGGCACCGTCACGTTTACCGTTCTATCATATTTCGTTTGGCCTCGTGCGTGCAAGGGAAAGTGCGTGACAAGACGCGTTAATGACAAAAAGTGTACGGCGCGCAGCGGGGAGATGTACCTACTAGCGTACTTATACTGTAGAGCTAGGTACGGGACATACGTTATGATTATGAATACGGATATGTTGATGACTTCGTATAAACTGCAGCGGCGCTGTGGTAGCCTGAGGCCAAGCCCACAGTTCTTCCTGGCATTTGGTTTTTTCCTTCCACACATCAATCGACACATTCCTTTCCCAGACTCGCACTGCTCAAGCATCACACATTCCTTATCGGCCTACCAAAATAACGTTACGGTGTAATAGGGAAAGGGTAACACGGCATCACTAGTACGATCCGATCCAGCAACTGCATTACCACCACCTCGTCCACCTTAAGGTATACAAGCAAGACACCGGCAGTCCACCAAATTCATTGGACACAACGGCTGATCCTACCCTACTTTCTCGCTTACTTCCAAGCAGAACAACATAKCTAATGCAATTCCGCCATAGTCAGAACCATGAACGCTGTGGTCCAAGACATTGAGAGCGCCACATACGAGTCGTGTGTGCGGCTATTCAACCAAAGATGGAAGGTGAATAACATCTACAGCACTACCAAGACTTTCACTCTCCTAGTTGCTATCGCATCATGCTGTGGGGAGCATACGCTTTGCCACGACCCCCACGGCCTTCTCAGCATGTACATGTAGCCTGAGCATGAAAGACTCACGAGCCCTGTCAACATGATGAAGATAAATATCCCTCCCTCCAGTCTTCTTAGTGCAGTCTAGTACGATCTCAACGGTAACTTTGAGAAAAAAGTAACAACATGTTGTTTCCAGCTGCCTTCCTCCTCGCCCTGCTCCCAGCCGCTTTTGGGGCTCCATCCAATGAACCTCCGAGTCTAGAAAAGCGAGCTCCTCTCATCCAAGCTCGCGGCGGCAAGGTTGTGCCCGGCAAATACATTGTCAAGTTCAGAGATGGCTATGCTGATTCCACCCTAACCACAGCCGCTGGCAAGCACAAAGCAAACCACGTCTACAAGAGTGCGTTCAAGGGGTTCGCGGGTGCTTTCAGTGCTGCTTCTCTTGAGGAAATCAGGAAACTACCAGAGGTCTGTATTCCCATCACAAGCCATAACGGTTGTGAAGGCCGAACTGACGCATGTCCGTCTACAGGTCGAGTACGTCGAAGAAGACGCCGTCATCACCATCGCAGACGGCTTCAACACCAAAACCAACACCGCTCCCCGCGCCATCGTCTCCCAGCTGAACGCACCCTGGAACCTTGCCCGCCTGTCCAGCCACACCCCCGGTTCCAGTACCTACAAATATGACAGCACCGCCGGTAGCGGTACTTGCTCCTATATTGTCGATACGGGCATCACCACCACCCTTGCTGTAAGTTCAAGTTGTCAACCAACCCAATTTCAATGGCATCCTACCTACTCGCCTAACAGCCCCGTACCTCTACTTACAAAACAACAGGAATTCTCCGGCCGCGCAGTCTTCGGCGCAAACTTCGCAAACGACGGCAACATCGCCGACGGCAGCGGGCACGGAACCTCCATGGCAGCCATAGTCGGCGGCACCACCCTCGGCGTAGCAAAACTAACCAAGCTCGTAGCCGTCAAGATCTTTGACGCAAGCGGCTCCGGAACCAAGTACCTACTTATTTTCTTTCTTCTTTACCTCACGGCACTGAGTCACATCGTGTGCCATCAAAGCTAACCCTCAACGATATCAGCTCGGCAGTGATCGCCGCCATCAACTGGATCGTAACCGACAAAGCCACCCGCGGCTGTGACGCCGGTGTCTCCGCGGTGATCGCCGCCAGCGGCAGCTTCTCCTCGGCCTTGAACGCCGCGGTCAACAGCATGGTTGCCAACGGCGTCTTCACAGCGGCCGCTGCGGGCAGCGACGGCACCAACGTGGGAAATTACTCACCCGGCAGTGCCGCGTCTGCTTGCACGGCAGGCTCGGCCACTTCGTCCGATGCGGTGGCTTCGTACTCGAATTATGGGCCGCTGCTTGATATCTGGGCGCCGGGGACGAGTATCACGACGATCTTTGGTGGTACTACCACTGTGAGTTAAATGTTTTCTTTGTTCAGTCCTTGAAGTTCATGTTTCAGTACGGATTTGAAGTTGACGTGAATGTTTCCATTAGACTGTCGTCTCTGGCACTACGTACGCCGCTGCGCATATTGCCGGTCTCGGCGCGTATCTGCTCGGCCTGCCGAGTTCGCAGACTGCGCAGGGCTTGTGCGCGTATATCCAGTCTATTGCTACGGCTGGTGTGTTGACTGGCGTGGGGTCCGCGACGGTGAATTTGCTGGCTTACAATGGTTGGGATCTTTGAGGGAGACTTCGTTCGTGAACAACAGTTCAGTGTTCATAACAATCTGAGGCAATTAGAAATTTCCAGCGATTTGCCTCAAATTGTTTCAAATCGTTCTATTTACCTCATTTTAATATTGAAATTATTTGCCTCATTTAGGAAGTAAATCCGGATACTCATTTTTCTGGTTCTGGGATATAATAATTATATACTTCTAATAGCCATATCAGCACTAAAATACAATAAAAACGACCGGAAAAATAAACAAAATAATGAGAAAAAATACTATTAATAATAATAGTAAAGAAATAAAATTATTACAATACCCGCGAGGTTAACTAATTATCGATTTCGAAATTTATATAATTCTAGACTTTTAAATATAATAATTTATTTATTATATCGTAGTATAAGCGGTACTTCTACAACACTAATAATAACCGGGCAGTATTAAATACCCTTTTAACGTCGTTAAATATTAATAGGATAGAAAAATAATTAAATATTATCTTCGCTAAATAGGGGAATCTCCCTTCATTAATACCGGAATGGCTGGATTCCCAGTTATTACTAGCATCCCTATATTATAGACTAGTAATAACAGCCTAAATTAGCTGGTCTGTTATAGAGGTTGCTAGGCCAGGTCTCAGACTTGGCGTATAGGCTACTATGTGGCCCGTGCTCTGGAAGCTCGTATAGTATATCTACTACGTGTAGGCTTCTAGACTTCAACCTTCTACCTTTTAGCATTACACTTTATATATACAATCAATTATATTCAAAATATCTTCTTAATACTTTATAATACCCTCTTAACAGTATTAAATAATAGCTACAATTGAGATTCCTTCGACTTTGAACTATACTACACTATTATCGCCAACGGCCTTATTAAAAAGTATTAAGCGACGTCGCGTGCACGATAACTTTTTGATAAATTAACTTCGTTGCGGAGTACCCGATAATAATATCCCTTTCGCTAGGATTACATTTAGGACTCCTCTTAGTATTGACGGCGAACTTGGGTAACTGATAATACTACTAGTTACTACTTACTAGCGACGAATTTGGGTACTCRCCAGTATTAAGATCCAGACCTTGGCGATTCGACGAACTTAGGTACTTAATAACTAAAATTAAGATTACTTCTATCACCTCCTCGGCCGCTGAACTTAGGTACGCGACCGTTCTATCTTCGAGACGAACTTGGGTACTCTCAACGACTTTTAATATTACTCCCTTCATAATTAATTTTATTTACGCGGCGGCGAATTTAGGTAACCGTTTCCTAAAGAAGTTCTTACTATTTCTATATTAATAGCGAATTTAAGTAACCGACAATAATAACAACCTTAAGCGTAACGAATTTAAGTAACCGACAATAATAACAACCTTAAGCGTAACGAATTTAAGTAACCGTACCTACTTATATAATAACTTCCTCCTCTTCTCATACTACTTCGTAAAGCGGCGAATTCGGGTAACCGTTTCCTATCCGTAAGGCGACGAATTTAGGTACTCGCCTCCTAGCCGTTCAAGACGAACTTGGGTATTCTCGAAGCCCCTATTCTAATACTAATACTAATACCGACCTCTATATTATGATACCAGCCTTCTTAATTATAATACTAATTCCTCCGCTAACGCGAATCCTTCACCAGCGCGCTTCTTCTCGACCGCGAGCCAGACTTTCCCAGAAGTTTTAAAATATCCTCAAACTTCTATAATAAAATCTTTAAACTTCCCTTTACTCATAATAATATTATTCCTTTTACTTCCTCGCAGCGAATTTAAGTACCCGCGATTTCTTTTATAGCAAATTTAAGTACCTGTAAAATTCTCGATCAATTTTCTTCTTAACGGCGAATTTAAATACCCGTTTAGAAGTAAGAAGATTACAAATTAATAAAACGAATAAATTTACTATTTAATAATTTAATTAGCGTTTCTACTATATAAATTAAAAGTTTTTAATAGCCGCCCTACTTTTAAAATATTTTTAAACTTCCTCTACTAAGACGAAATCTTCGAACTCCCCTTTATTTACGCAACAACCTCTCGAGGGACCGACTTACTTCCTAACTTACGAGCTTCAAGATTCTATATACGCGCGTTGCTTCCAAACATCTACTACCCTCCTACCCTACGAAGAAATATAGAATAGTAATAGTGATAGAAGCATTTGCCTTATTATAGGTAACGASSTCGTTACCTTTTTTTCTTTTATACCTAGTATATAGGCTATACCCTCCGAATGCCCCCGGCTCCCTACAATAACGCACTTGCTATTAAAATTCGGCCTATCCCAGCATTATAATTAAAATTTTACGATTAAAATAGTAACACTAAGTAAAGTAATTCGTCCCCGCCGAAATTAATATTTCTAAGTACTTTATAACTTTACCTTATTTTTGCAATTTACCTCCCGTAGTTAATTCCGAATGCCTCCGGCGTTATTTTAGTGATTCGCCCTCTTTAAAATTCAGATAGCTGTAACTTTATATTCTCTCTTATTAATTCTCTATATTTATTATAATAATAGTATAATATGATTACTTTTGTAGTTAACTATTTTATTGCATAGCGACCTTACTATTAAGCTAGTAATTAAATGGGTAATTTATATTTAATAATTCGTTGCAACTCTTTATAGCTCGTACGAACTCCCCGACGGTCTTTACTATTTATCCAAATATAAATATAGACTCCAAATTTCTTAGTAATTTTAATACTCTTAGCTGCTTAGCCGCCTAGCTCTCGTTATGGCCTACTACCCTCTCTTTTGTCACCAAAATTTCGCTTTCTTTCTGTCTTTCTTTCTTTCAATCCGTTAACAAGGTTGACAACTCCTTGATACCCCTTTCTAACTCTAATAGCCCTACTAACTTTATATTAATTAATTATTCGTATAAGTAACTAGCTATTACTACCTTTCGTAATAGATTTGAGTATTTTTTACTTTTCTTTTCTCTTCCTTCTTATAGCTCGGCCATAGTATAGAAGCCTATACCTCCACGCTTATAGACCTTCAACTCTATTTCCTATACCCTCGGTTTCTTAGTATAGACTAGTTTTCTTAACCGTTACTTAACTTCCCAGATTTCAATGAACCTTCCTTGGACTTTGACTATCTATTGCTTTACAACTCTGATGCATCCCGACGTGCCCCGGAGCATCCTTAATAAACGGATACATCGGAAGAGACCTAAATGTTATTAGAAGAGACTTAGGCATTATCGGAAGAGATTTAAAACTTAATAACAAAGACCTAGAGGATTTCGGAGATAATTGTTTTTACAAATAAATTCTTCGGAGGAAATTTAGACGTTTAAGACTATTGAAGTTAATAGTTTCCTTTTCTTGTAAGCCGGCATTTAATACTGAAATAGCTAGATTCCTAACTATTACTAGCATCCCTGTATTATAGACTAATAATAACAGCCCAGATTAGCTGGTCTGTTATAGAGGTTGCCAAGCCAAGTCCCAGACTTGGCGTATAGGCCACCATGTAGCCCGTACTTTGGAAGCTCACACAGTATATCTACTGCGTGCAGGCTTTCAGACTTCAACCTTCTACCTTTTAGCATTACACTTTATACATATAATTAATCACATTCAAGATATCTTCTTAATGCTTCACAATACCCTCCTAACGGTATTACTCGTATTATCTCTATTATTTTAGAAGGTTGGTAATTAGTAATAGCGTCTCTTTAAAATATATTATAAATTCCTCTTTGAAGGAGAGCAGCGCTACCTTAGTAGTATCGTAGAAGTTGGGAGGAATTAATTAACTATAGAGGTTAAATACTTATTAGTTCTAGTCTAGAATCGAAATAGGGGTAACGGGAGGGGTATTATAGTGGCAATTTCGCTAATTTTTAAAATCTTTTAATTAGTATTATTTATAATAAATCGCTTTAAATTGGCGGATAATATTATTAATTTTATAGCGAAGCAATTTCAAATTTAAATACTTCTTCCTTTACTCATGATAAAAGATATTAGTAATTTAATACAATATAAATTTACTTATAACCGTTATATATTTTTCGAATTTAGCGATAATATAATCAATATTATTCCGGATAAATTAGTAGCCTGAAATCGATAGTTTAAAAAAGGAAGGAAGTTAATTAGGACTATTAGTAATTTAATTACTAGTAATTGAATTGCTAACAATCTAATTACTAATACTAGCGGTCTAATTATTACGACGAGAGCGAATTTAATTGCTAGAAGGAGGGGGTTAATTGCCGTAACGAATTTAATTATTAGTAAGAAGGGAGGAGACTATTAATTAATAAGGGCGTTACTAAGGATTGAAGGTAAATATATCAAATTTAAAATTATTTAAATAATATAATTGGTTAATAGCGCAGCGGAATCGATTTTAATTTTGGTTATTATTAGCGATTTTTTATAGAGGATTATTGTAATTAATATCATTATTAATTTCTATTTCCTTATTATCGTTATCCTCTTTATTTTTTAAAATATTAGGTTTCTTAATTAAATCTAACGTAATCCTCTTAACGTAGGAATTCTATTACGTTTTAAAATTATTTAAAATATAGTAGAGGGTAATAAATACTATAGAGAAATATAGTTATTTCTATTTAAAGATTTTAATAATAATTTTAAAAGGGTAAAGGATATCGAATATTATATTAAATATATTTTAATCCTTAAAATATAGAATATTATTAGCGGGGATACGTTTATTAGAG
>RANZ01000182.1:0-61308 GCA_009805285.1 Neurospora terricola FGSC 1889 | reverse complement strand
GCCGTGCCCGGGCGCGAAGGGAGCGACATAGCCCGCACCGACGGCGTGGGCGGCGGCGACGTCTGGATGCCAATGTCCCGATGGAACATCTCGGTCGGGTCCTCGTACGTGCTCATGTTGTCGTCGTCGTCGTCGTCGTAGGCGTCCTTGTAGCGGCCGGCTCGGCCGTCCGACGCCTTGTAGCCCGGGGGCAGCTCCGACACGGTCTGCTCGAGCTTCTCGACCAACCGGTCCAAATTGTCCTTGGCGTTGTCGTGGAAGTCGACACGGGCCTCGGTGAGCTGGTTGACCATGGGCTCGACAACGTACTTGTTGGCGCCGTAGACGAGGGCAGCGATACCGCTGAAGGCGTAAACCGTGTTAAGGACGCCATTCATGGTTATTAGGGGCGGCGCGCGGTGTGTCTCGGCCATGAACTCGGGGTATGTGATGATGGGCACATGTTGTTCTTTTGTCTTGGGGAGGGTGGTTGTGGTTGTTATCGCAGCGGCCACCTTTGACGAAGCGGACGATGACGATTCGTTAGTGATGGGGATTTCTCTCAGCTGTAGATGTCCATGTTAGCAGCTTGTCTTTGGAAACAATGGGATACAAAGGTCACTTGCATCTGACTGCGCCCGAATCCAGTCCTCCTTAAGCAGTTCGTCGATGTCGCTCTGGGAAATGCCCTTGCTCCTCAGAAAGGCGGCCTTGCGCTCTGTTGTCTCCTTTTGCACCTGCGCATCTTGGAGGAATATCCTGGCTTGTTCGAGAGAGACCGACACTTTTGGCGCTTCTGGAGAGGTTTGAGCTGCGGGCTGGGATTCGGAGGATGTCGATGTTGACGGTGCCTGAGCCTGAGCCTGGGATGTGTTGTTGTCGGCTGTCGCTTTCTCCCACGCCAGGGTGTCGGCGCCCTTGGGTTCTTCGGAGTCGCCCATGGCGGTGGAGTTGAATGACCGAATTCGATTCTTGTAACTGTCTGTTCGATGGGTATGATGCTGCTCCAGGCAATCTGGACGGTTCGGCGAGGACTGGAAGACGGCGATGGATGAATGGACGGATATGGATTCGCGATGTTGATGGCTGGGCGGCTGGGAACTTTGGTCTTTCAGCGCCTCCAGCCGTGGTTGTCGTCTCCTGTTACCGAGGCATGGGTGTCGCTATTGGGTGCTGTTGGTCTGAGCTTTTTCAGCTGGACTCAGCGGTAGGCTCAGGGGTTGAAAGCAGAGACCCACTTTATCCACCTCCCCGGCAAAGGCCGAGCCCACTGACCATCCACTGGACCTGCGGCCAGGCGGGACCGACGGGGACTGTGGGTGGAGACAGCCAACAGTGATCACGGTCGCGACTCGTCGACGTGAAGTCAGAAGCTTTGAAACAGCCTTGAAGACGAGGCTGGATAATTCGAGATTGGAACATCACGATACTTCTTTCTTTCCCTACACTTCATACGTCTGTCTTGAGCTCTGATACCCACCATTGATTGAGTCTCCCGAACCCCAACGATTTTGCAATCCCTTCGATTCGACCTCCTCGCAGAGACGTTCTCACTCCGGCTTGACCTTTACGACTCCGCCAATCCTCTGTCACATCCTCTAGTTCAGCGCCAACCATAGAACCCAGCTGAGGCCCGTCACTACCATCACAGCAGGTAGCATTACTACGTCTTTAGATAGGATACGCCAACAAAGACGTTGCTGTCCGTTCCCGAAAAGTCAACCTTCTGAACAGAGAATCGCCACCCTCATCGTCAACACTTGATTTCGGAAGGTAGTCAGCAGGGCCAACAGTTCGCAGGCCTCATTTCCGTCCATCCGCCTCCGCTTTGGTCGTAACTCGACTGCGTGTCTTTTAATCTCATCGTAAGTGCAGTGAATCGTTTATATGCGCGACATGTTGCTTTTGGTGGTGGTCTCTTTCGTATCGATCATGGGATTGGAAGTCGAGTTGAGGGAGGGTCGAGGATGGAGATGAAAGCGATGTTGTTGCTGGGAGGCATGGTCAGCACGGCAGTCAAAGATGAGGGTGTACGATGGTGCTTTATCAAAAACAAGCAAAGGGAGAACCCAAGAAACAATCGAGATGTCGCAAACGACACAATAAAGACTGTGGTTCCAACAAGGTTTCCCGATCTGTTTCCATCCAACGAGACGAGACGCTGGAGTCATCCTTGTGAAACCGACAGTGGTTCTGGCCCAATGTCAGGGCAACTCCGATGCGCCTTGTCCGCAAAACGGCAAAGACTGGGGCCAAGAGGAAGGAAGCAAAGAAGAAGCGAGGCGACGTCAATATCCGTCTTAGTCGTGCTTGCTGCACAGTCATGTTGCATGGCAAGGCTTATCGACCCGAACGACAACGGCGGCACCATCCAACAACAACAACCGACAAACCAAAGGGAGGGGGCTTTGGCCAGACGGGACCTCACTTCCACCCCATGCAAGCAACACCCAGCACCTCCCAAAAGACACAAACACCAAACCGCCAACTTTCACATCCCACCGCCTTCGCCAGCCAAAAAGTCTTCCCAGCTTCGCCTTTCTACCAAATCAGCATATCATAGCGACACACAACCATCAAAGAACACAACCAGTCTCATAGTCAGGGTCTCGGTGGTTCAAGGCGCCCCCTTCCGTGTGCTCAAAGGAACCAACAGCGGGTTCGAAAATCCATAACCACCAAAACTCTTCCCGACTTGTCGAACATCACCTGGGCCAGTTCAAACAAACACATGACAAATTCGCCGACGCATCGCCCGAGATCGCCAGCACCAGTCATTAGACGCCTAGCCAGCTTTGCCCGACTCGCCCCATCTCGCCTCGACCTATCTCATTTGCTCATATCCCTCGGCCTCAGACGATACTTTTTCATACAACACCATCCTTTCCAGAATATTCTACATTCAGCAGATAGACCACACCTCCACAACAGCAGTCATGTCTTCACGTCCGCGCCGCTCGGCGGCTCAGCGCGCTACCGCTTTGATTACTGACCTAATCCATTCCGATAGAGTAACCCCCGAACGCACCATGTCATCATCCCGATCAACCACTGCGCGTCGCCCGCCTTCATCTCCAGCTAGCAGCAGGAGTGACGCCAACGGCCATAACATGTTGACCGTTAAGGTGCCGTCCAACAAGCTACGAGAGGCCACGAGCGGTAACCCCAGTTCCGGCAATGCGGCTAGCAGGCGTAACAGGCCAGGAGCCAAGAAGAGCTACGTTGTGGAGAGCAGCGAGGACGAGGACGAGGAGATGGAGGAGGAGGAAGACGATGAGGAAGTAGAAGAGGCGGATGAGATCGAAGTTAGTAACAACGCGCCCGTCTTGGATGACGACGAAGATGATGAGGACGAGGAGGAGGAAGAGGACGACGAAGACGAAGATATGGACGTCGACGAAGATGGTGATGTCGACATGGACGATACACCTGCTCCACCTACCATCACGGTTTCCAAGGCTCAAGCGACGACATCACCCAACAAAGCGAAAGCGACAGCAAAGGCGCCTTCTAGCTCCCCGACGACGATCAAGGCTGCCCCCAAGACAAATTACTACGATGATGACGACGATGATGACGAACTCAGCGAGCTTGAGAGCGAACCCGAGGACCCCGAACTGGAGGACATGGCTGCAGCCGAGGACGATGGGGAGGAAGCCGAGGAGGAAGAGGACGAAGACATGGACGCCGAGGGCGATGAGATTGAGGTCGCCGAGGATGACATTGAAGCGGAGGAAGTCGAGTTGGATAGCGACGAGGAGGGCGGCAGTCGCGGCGGCACGCCGGATATCTCCAAGATGACGGCTCGTCAGCGAGCCAAGGTTGGCGTTGCGTCACACGAGTACATGAAGCTTTCGGACGAAGTTCAGGCCAAGAAGGTTTTCACGGCAGAGGAGTTGTCCATGAGAAGGGCCGAGATGGCTCGCCGCAGGAGGAATCTCAGTGAGAAGCGTAACGAGGAGGTGAAGGTATGTAGTTTCTTTATTTTTTCTTCATTGACGTGAACCGTGCAGCCACTGACCACTCACTGCGCGCTACAGATGGAAACGATCAACAAGCTTTTGAAGAAGCAAGCGCCCAAGACCAACCGCAAAGCCGCCCTTCTGAACGGCGGCGAAACCCCGGCAGGCGATGCCGAGCCTCCCAAGGCTGACCCCACTTTTGTCCGCTGGATCAACAACAAGTCCGGAAGCAGGATTGCCGTGCCCGAGGACATGTTGGCTGGTCCTGTCGGCCAGGTGTTTACTGGGGGAGTGAAGAGGAAGATGGTTGAGGAAATTGCCTGAAGTTGTATTTGACGCGACTACGGTATAGTTCTGCGCTGGTCTGTTGTCAGTTTGTATCATCAGAGGAGGGACTAGGCGCTGGGTTTTGTTCATTGGGATATGGCAGGAGAGTGGTCGCGACTGGAAGTGGGCGAAAAGATTTAGAACACATAGGTCGAAGGCCATAGTTATAGGTTACAGAATCAACGATGGTATTTCTCTCATCGGTCGCTGCTTCCACCTCGACTGTCCACGCAAATTCGTACGGGCGGTTAAGCTGTTGCCAAGCCTTGCAGAACTCGAAGAATCGGCCGTTGCTTTCATCGGGGCATCCATGCGTCAACAACCGGTGCTCTTAACCACAACAAAACCTTCGACCCGAACAACTGAACAACCGTCGCTGTTCTCACTATGCACTACCAGACATCCCACCAACTTTCCGCTCGTTCTATCGTTTTTCCGCACTACTAAAATATGATTCTACCACCGCGGTGTTGGCTTCGAGAGCCGCTCGCTTCAACACCTCATAAAGAGCAAGCGGCCTTGGAGCGGCAACAACAGCATTCTCTCGTCGACGCAAGACATCTCTGAAAGTGTTCATACTTTGATAGACGGACTCTCCGACGCTGCCAATTACCCGCGCCACCAGCTTGGTATGTTCTTTTTTGTTTTATTTTTCGCTTCCTTTCCCTTCTCCTCTCCGCCTCAGGCGATTCCAGGTCCATCAAGCTGGTGGACCAACACTTGGGGTACCACCGACCCATCTTCGCGCCAGAATTTCTTTATGTCTGCTTTGCCTTACCTGTACCGATTCCACACAGCCGCTCTCCTCTCAGGCAGTTTTCACGTTGGGAATGGCCTCATCAATCCCGCCGGCTGTTTGGCTGCAAACACAACGCTGTGGCTAGTGCGTGGCTGGTGTGTGGCTTGAGCGTCAGCAACAACGACAACCAAACTGTCTGCGGGTCCACGTTTACTAGTCTGTACAAAAAATGCGACCATCCAAACTCAATCAACATGCACCAAGAACACTCAACTCTGAGTTGCCCATCGAACTCGCTCCGACTTTCTTTAAACCCCCAATCGGTGACCAGGAACCGCAAATGCGATTTCTTTTACCTTTTCCTCCATTTTCTCCTGGGTTACATTGAACACCCGGCTACCCTTCCATCCTGACTCTCCATCATGGTGTTTTGCTCTTTATTTTGTACACACCGCTGGTGTAAGTTGACGGCACTGCAGTACGATACCGTATCGCCATGCCTCACCTCGCCTCGCCTCACCTCTGCCTCTTGCCAGCAGCACATCGAATAAACTGCAATATGACTAATCGCTCTGTCTCCGGAATCATGCCCGTCCACACGGGCCATGAAGCCTTTCTCCAACTTCCAAGCCAACTGGCCACAAGGCTCCAAGAGGGGTCCAGCCTTCTTACCCCAAGCGACTCCCCTGGTCGCCGTCTTCCTCGCCGATTACCAAGGAATATCGTTAATCCAAAAACCAGGACGGTCCGGAAACGCAGGGTTAAAGGTGTGCCAGCTGTGTCGACAGCCATGCACATACAGCCAAACGCAAATGGCAGACTTCTAACCCTGCGTTGCCGGAACGTCCTCGTTTCTGGATTACTCGAGACTATACGGTATATTGCGATAACATCTCTATCGGTGAGCCACACAGCATCCGGATATCTCGATAAACGCTCTCAAGACCTGGACACCCCCGAAAACAGCCCGACCCCCTTTGATCTCCGATCGACGGAGGGAGCGAAGCCACATGACTGGGCTCGAGCCACAGTTTCCTTTCTCTCGGGTCTTCAGGCCATCTTGCATCGCTTCAGGGCTTCCACGGCACCCTCGGGCACCCCCCAGCGCTCGAAGCCAGCACCCTTCACTGGACTGACGGACAGACGTATGAGACCGTGACGATCTCTGTCAGAAGCTCAGTTACTCTCCAGATGTTACACTAACAGAGATGCTCGTCAACCTCATCACTTTCAGATATCCTGAGGAACAGCCGCCAACGTGGCCTTCCCTCGATTCAAATGAGTGGGCCGACGTCTAGGCACTTGGCTGAAGCCATTACAGACCTTGTCGCGGCGAAGTTTCCTGACGGGGGCTTTCGTAACGATATGTATCACCAGACTAAACACCTAGGACAGTTGTTAGCATGCTCACCAGTCTTAGCATGCTTTCTTAACAGTTCAGGGGCCACCGCCATCCTGCCAGCAAGGACCTCGCGCCGACTTTGGACCAAACCGACCCCGATCGCAACCGGACTGACGACAACGGTCTGGAAGTTCAAGACGCCCATCATCAGAGCCTCCTCGGTCAAGGCTCTGAGAGGCCGGAAAGGGACAATGGGTTACGCTCGAGAACCTGATCACCGCCGCCATTCCGAAATCTCTTTAGATAGACATGATAACTGATTGTCAAAAACTCCCTTCAATCCATCCTCCCTTCCTGACAACCTCTCTAGTGCTTTACGGGTTCCCTCATCCCTTACCGATCTCGGCGGAGAGAACACCTCGTTCCACACAACCCCCCTCGACGGTCGGGAGCGCATGACGCCAGCCAGCGAAGACAATCCATAATATCTCGACTTCAACACCTCCCAACCGATGGGGGATTGCTGCAAAGGACTGGAAAGGGTCCTTCTGTATCCCGGCAACGACCACGACCGTCTTTATCTGCTTTTACGAACAGCCGCAATGAGACCGACCCTATGACAGCGAGCTACAACACGTCTTTAGCAAGTCCTCTAGCTAGCCTCTGCCAGCTGGAGATCCGTTGCTCTGCATACCGCCGACGGCCCGTCGTCCCTCGACTCTCCCTAACCCTCACCAACCCACGCAAAAGGGGCTACGTGGGGGAGCCACATCCCATCGTCGGTAGTGGAGCGGCCAGCCAGCAAAGACAATCCATGATATCTCGACTTCAATACCTCCCAATCGATGGGAGATTGCTGCAAAGGATTAAAAAGGGTCCTTCCATGTCCCAGCAATGACTAAGACAGTCCTTATTTGCTTTGTGAACAAGCACAGCGAGATACGTCCCTACGACAGGGGGCTACAAAACAGGTTCGGAATGTTCTTTAGCCAGCTCCAGCCAGCTGGAGATCTGTTGTTGGACCCCCGCCGACAGCCCGCGGGCTCTGGACATCTACAGTTTCCCTAACCCTTAACCAACTCGTGGCGAAGGGAGCACATCCCACCGTCGACAGTGGCGCGCATGCGCTAATCTGCGGATTATCGACGAAATAACCACTTGAACCCTTCGCCAGCAACGCAAAGAAGGCTCAGCAAACCGAGAACACTCCGTCTGTCTTCGGTCCATTACGGCGACCACGGCCGTCTTTTATCTGCCTCGAGCAACCACGATAAACATACAAGCGAGAGCTTCAGGACTTCGGCACGACGTCAGCTAGCATCTGCCTACAGGGAAACCGCACCTCTTGGCATGWCGCGGGCGCTCAAGATCCGWTGCTCCCTAACAGCCTACGACGTCTCTACAACATAAACAACCATGACCGAGGCGGGTTTGGGGAGCGGATCTTCTGCGTCATATGGAGGACCGCTCAGGGACCTCTCTGCTCGTCAAACGACCGCCATTTTTCAGAAAAAGCAGCTTTCCCGGATGCCTGCTCGCGACGTAGATGTTTGGGCTGTGGAGTAAAGTTGGCATAATGCGGAGAGCCGGTCTTCGTGGGGGCCTGCCGTCCCATGGCTGCGGTCTCTTCTCAGAGGTATGATTGCTTCGACTACGGGATTGACTGTTGATTCTAGCTCAATCTGTTTTGCTCTTGATGTCTTCATAAGCTCCTGTCATCCGAAGCAGCTTCGTGTAGTTTAGACCAGTGCATCCCAAGACCTAGAGGTTGAATAAGATAAGATCTTCTTGCGCACGAGAAACCATGTGATGCTCAAGTGTCATGCCCGCTGTGGCACCGTTGAGCAGTAGGCTGATATGTAGCTTCGTAGACAGGTCCTGTTGGATCTTTGCTTCCCGAATGTACAAAACAACGTCAGGTCGTGATGGAAAAAGCCCGACACTCGCGAGTATCACCACCATTGTCGGCGAAAATGGTCCAAAAACGTGGTTTTCGAATTCAGCTCCTCTGGCAGTCTCCCATTCCGCTTTTTAAACGCAAAACCAGGCTTTTCCTGCTCGTTGATGCTGTGCAAAGCACTTCTCAGGGTTTCTCGACGGTGACCGCTCATGACCGCTCGCCGACCATACCAACCCAACACAACACCACAAAGCATCGCCGCAGTCAAGTTTTGACATGCGATCGCACTAACGGCTGTTCTCAGCGCTGATATCATTTTTTCTGCGTTATGGTGGTCCAGAGCTTCGTTGTCGCGGTCGACATGTTGGTCGTGCAAAATCGTCAAATGATGCGGGTCATGGTTTTGGCGGCGGCGAGGTCGGGGAAACCACTTGCACCTGCCTTAACGTCGGATTTGGTGAGAGCGACTGCTGAAGGCGTGGACAACTGTGTTTTCGGTGTCTGAAATGATTTGGCAATTTTCGCTTGTGCTTCGATGTTTTGGTGTCAACCAGTACACCTCGCAGATTGATGGTGATTTGTGCCCATTCTCTGGTAACAATTCTTTTGTARGGTACCGGAGTTGATGCACTCTGTTTTCACAATCCTCTGCCTCTCCAATACTTTTATTTTTCACACTTTTTGTTGCTGGTTATGTGCTCAACAGATGTTCTCCCAGGTGAAAGCAGACGTCCTTGGCGGGTTCCATGTTCCCAACGTGCTTTAAAAAAAAAAAGGGAGTAGCAACTTCCACCAACGATGCAAAACAAGGACGGGCAGTCGTCAAATCAAGCTTCTACATTGATCCCTGATGATGTGGACCTCGTAGTGCGGTTTCCCTATGGACATGCTGCACTATCATTCGTGAGAAAAAGTCATTGCATGTCAGACCGATGTCGACGACATGGTATCACGCATTCCCGGGGCCTTCCAAGCCTTCGTTCGTCATGTTTTACGTCTGTTACGTCCAGGTACTGTTATCTCTCGTAACAAATCACCATCGTGGCCAACCAGATCTCGTTGCTCACCCCGGAAAGGCAATTTGGGGTAAATTACCGTGTGAATGATGTTCTGATACTGGAGCTCGAGCTCCCCAGGTCCGATGGAGCGACGCTCTCCCCAAAGCTCGCCCTTGAGGCCCACCACGACAACATCCACGACATTTCAACAGCGCTCAGCATAGAAACGCTCACGTATGATGCTCTCAGAAGCAGGTTTGATGTAGAAAACTTGTAGAAAACTCGGTTTCTTGTACCGGGAACTTCTTGCCTGTGCTGATGTGTCGACCCAGCTTGTGGTTTCCCTACTCTGGACCACCCAATACCTCTGGAGTAGCTGGTAGCCCTATTGTTTTAAGGTAGATAGGGGTTTCTACAGTGCTCATACCGAGGCCATTCCGGGCACCCCTTCTCTCAACCGTTAACATTTACCTATGGAGATAGCCTACTGCCCATCCAGTGCTTGGCCCTGATGTTCAACCTCTTAACACCTCGCTATCGCTCCACACGAAGCCCATATGTCTTATCGCAACCCCTTTTCGTGCATTTACAACTGCCTCACCGTCGCCAACCGTCGCTAACCGCCTCGACGACTTTCAGATATGATCATACATTCCGCAGCCTCCTCATCCTGCTGCCCGGGCATCCAAAATTATGTGCTCGTCGCCGACGCACCTCATCAAGGCATTCCAACTTTTGCACCATGACATGGAAACCAAAAGAAACGTGATGTTTTCCCCCATACTTGCTATCCGCCCTAACAATGAACACGTTCGGAGCCATCAAAACACAACACAATGTCCCTTTCTTCCATCAAAATGCCATGATAGCCATCTCCCACTCGTAGGCTTCCTTCTCGCAAACTTCTTGCATGTTGTTTCCTCGCGAGAAGCATGATATCTCGTCTTCCCTGCCAACCGGGCTGGTAAGAGGTCCAACCACGCCTTCCTTTGCATTATCACGAAGCCTTCGGACCTACAAGCCTCGTCACCTCTTGCATTCTATGTGCAACTGTTTCTTCTGCGTAGAGCCTACATAATCCCGATCTCGACATGAGGATTTCGTAGTCCTTGATGTTGTCAGCCAGAAACATGTGATTGCTAGGAGGTGTATTTATTCTCGCCCTTCTGGATGTTTCTCCCCCTTCTTTTCTTTTCCTTTCTTCTTCTCCATCCAGCTTCGAACTTGGGAATCAAAGGCTCCGATTTGTTACTGAGTATCTTTCAAGAGCATAAACTACCTCTATCAACTCTCTGCCTGTTCAGCTTTGATGTATTATCATCAAGTTTATTATCGCTATCATTCATCACCAACCTCGTCGCCGTCTTCGGTCTCGGAACATCGACCTCTCTACGTCGAACCGATAAACACGACCCTTCATCGACGGAACAACCCCTTTCGTGCTGTCAAGCATCACGAAGCTCGTACTCTCGTCGTTCATCTACATCGACGTATCTACCTCGACATATCTACGTCGAACCAACAAATACGACCCCTTCACCATTACTACACGACAACCCCTTTCGGGCTCTCAAGCTTTTGCTTCGGTCATCGGTCATCGGTCGACGTCGAACCAACAAAATAACCCTTTACCCACGAAACTACACTTCCGTGTTGTCAAGCTTTTGCTTCGGTCCTCGATCATCGGTCGTCGGTCGTCGGTTGTCAGTTGTCAATAGTTACCAATCAATATCTCCACATAGTAGGTAAGCAAGAACCTGAGGTTAACCATTCACCATGATAGCTTCAACCTTTGCAGCCTTTTTTTGCGGGCCACTAAGGTCCTATGCTTATTGTTATTGCTTTTGTCTGTTATTGTCCCGTGTTTTTGCACCTGCAACCTTGGAGATCCCTTCAGGTTTGCATAGCTTGAGTGAATGCCAGTTTGATGCCACTCATTGCCATCGTTGGTTTCGTCGTGTGTTATGCTTCTTTTCTCCCTTCGCTCTGTCTGCTGTCGAGTCGACTCGAGCCGATCGATTCTCTCGCAACACCCATCCCCTATTTCCACCCGGATGACTGCCCGGTTGTCGTTTGTTGTCTTCACGCGGATGATACACCACCCCCTTATTTGACGGCAACGAAGACGGCGACAACGGCATGCGTGTTGTTGATCAACTCGAAGTCCTGATCGGCAGTTGCTTCATCATCACCGCCGCCGCCGTTATCCTTACCCCTTGAGCTTGCCTTCCTCGTTGGTTTCTTCTTGTCCTTCTTCTGGTGATTAGTTCTCCTTTGCCCTTCTCTTTATCTCTGCTAGGACCGACACCTCGCTATCTGTGGCCAGCTTTGGTTGCTAACGCTTGGTTTACCTTCTTTACAGATCTTGAGAATCATCATCATCATGTCTTCGCAAGATGAGGCTTTTGCTGAATGGCTCGCTCTTCAACAAGTCTCCGTACGGAATGTTGCGAAGGAAGAGGAAACCACAACGCCGGAGCAGAAGGCCCAAAAGGAGGCGAGGCGTCTTGCGTGGTTAGCAGAGAGGGATGCGAACGACGCGAAGAAGAAGGCACCCAAGCCACGCAAAGCCCCCAAGAAAGAGGCCAGCCGGAAGAGAAAGAGACCCACCGATGATCCGGAGAACGGTGGAGGACAGGCGACAACGACTTCCTCCAATAATCCGGAGGACGGTCCTCCAAAGAAGCGGAGTCCGGGGAGGCCGAAGGGTAGCAAGAACAAGCCGAAACCCGGACAACAGCAAGCGCTGGCTGAAGCACAACAACAGCCGTCGCCACCTGCAGAGCGGTCGCCGGTCAACCCGCCTCACAATGCTATCGGCCATACGGGCTCCTCACTTTCTCCTGTTTCTCTTCCTCCCAGTCCCTCACCTCTACAGGAGAGAGGACCGGAAGCGCTGCTCAATAACCCCCCAGCGGCCCAGTCCGAGGCATCACAGCAGCCGCCGCTGCCACAGGCATCGGCCGATTACTTTCGACAGGCTCTCGCGGCGGCGTTCGGCGTGAGAAAAACCTCGCCTCCTTCTCTTCTTACCCCTCCCTCCCCAGGAGAAAGCGTCGGTGGCCTCCACCCAGTTTCAGGCTCAGAGCGAGCCGATGCCTGACAGCGCGCAACGCGATCAAGATCAGGACCAGAACGACGACGTCGAGGACGAGGACAATTTAGTCGAGGAGTTTGAGAGCCTTGAGGATGAGGACGACCTGTTCGGCGACCAATATGTCGAGGTGGCCTCCGCCCAGAGCGAACCGATGCCTGACAGCGAGCAAGGCAATGAAGATGAGGAGCCTAATGACGACTCCGAGAATAAGTTAATCGAGGATTCTATGAACACTGAGGATCCGGACGACCTGTTCGGCGACCAATTTGTTGAAAACCATACCATCGCACAAGTCCAGCACGATCCTCCAAAAGCTGCCACTTCTGCCCCTTCGACGACCGCCCCTGGAAGTGCCTCCGAGACCGCCAGCTCCGCTACTTCTAGCACTATCACTCCCTCAACTGCCGTTTCTGGTCCTGGCTCTGGATCGGGTGCCGCCTTTAACGCGGCTTCGACTGTGGTTTCGACTGCGGTTTCTGGTACTGCTTCTGCCAC
Source organism: Neurospora terricola FGSC 1889 (assembly GCA_009805285.1). NCBI lineage: Eukaryota > Fungi > Ascomycota > Sordariomycetes > Sordariales > Sordariaceae > Neurospora > Neurospora terricola. The sequence goes on along the minus strand of RANZ01000182.1, from coordinate 48,469 downwards.
CGTTGCTTCGAGTGCTAGAGGTAGCATCGCTTTCTCGGGCAGTGTCGCCGCCTCGGCAAGCCTTGAGAAACATAAGAACGCCTCCGCGGCCCAGCCCAGAGCTTCACAGCCGCTGCCGCCCCGGCCATCGGTTTTGCCGGCCGGTCGACCCCAACAGGCTATTGGGCACAGAAACTCCTCACCTCATTCTCTTGTTCCTCCACCTCCTCATCGTCCAGGAGCAGCATCGGTGGGCTTCCCCTGGGTGCAACAACCACAGATCTACCAGCAGGGGCAGGTGCAACAACCACAGACCCGCCAGCAAGTCCAACGACCACAGATCTACCAGGAGGCTAAACCTCCACGGACCATTATCAACCTTGCACACCCGACGCCCCCCTCTCTTCCCCATCAACCCCTTCCCGAACACGTACGAGGTCGGCCCTCGTACCACGAGCAAGCTCGGGCTTACAAGCAAAGAATTGGGCGTAGTCCTTTGCCCGACATGTTACTGGACGCCGATCTTGAGGAGTTGGAAAAGCGAGAACGGAAAGGGGTTCGTTTCTATAGTGGTAACGTAACAGGAGAAACGGAAACCAGGGAAGCCAAGAAGTACTGGACGGGAGTGTCGGTAAATGGAAGCACAGTGAATGCCCCTAGGCGCCAAGGCACGGCCGGCCAACCTTATGTCTCTAGGTAGTCTCCCGGAGGAGGACCGATCTGGGCTTTAAGGTCTCTTGGGTGTTCTTTTTTTTGGGTGGAAGAAGCACGGTGCCATGGTCATATCTCGTATTCCGTCATGATAGGGAGCCAATAAAAGGCTATAGAGGGACAACAATGGTTGATGGAGTAGATTATCTCTCATCTTTCGATGTCACCATTAGCGAAATAGCGACTCTTCCAATAACATATTCCTCATTTTCAAGTAAAGAGTAAATTCCTAAACATTGAGTGCTGGTTAGCCCAAGTTAATGCATGTGGAGCCACTGCCTTCCAGTTGTGCCGCCGATGTGTGCGAGTTCGGTGTCATGACGCTCTTCGGGTCGACCCTCGGCTTCAAACCTCAACATCACCACTCGATCACTTCTCAACGCCACCTCACCTTCAACTCACTTTGGCCTCAACACCATTTCCATCACCGACTCTGCCGCAGGCTCCACGCAAAATTTCTGCACAGGGCACACAGAAAATTTTTCTATTTCAACCCGGCCCCCGACCCCTCCTCTCTTCTCCCAAACTTCTTCCTCGCTTCATCCATCACCACTTCGACCCAAACTTGACCACCACCAACCATCTCAACTTTTCCACTCACTCAATCGCCTTTTCAAATCCCCATTGATTCCCTCAACTCTCTCCACAACCTTTACTACTTTCTCTCCATTCTCCTCCCCAACTTTCTCGTCGCATTTTCTTCTTCAACTCGCCACCTCTCGCGACACCGCGCAACACTCTCACAATGCAGCAGCATCCGCAACAATTCCAGCAAGGCCAATCGCGCCAGCAAGGTCAATTCCCTCAGCAATTTGGAGGATCGCAACCTCAGAATCTGTTCATGCAGCCTGGCAACTACCAGATGCAGATGCCTTCACCAATCCAGCACCAGCAGGCCCCGCATCGCGGACAGCGTCGGGTTTTTGCGCAATCTTTCCAGGAGAGCGATCTCACTCAGTACTTCGGCCAGTCGCAGTCTCCTCAGCAGCATGCCCAAGTCTTCCAGCACCCCCAGCAACATGGCGACAACTTCCAACAACCCCAGCAGGTTATGTATCATCCCCAACAGGCGCAGATGAACTGGCAGCAGGGCGCCACTCACCCTAACCTCACCAACGACTCTTTCGAGTTCAATGCTCAGCAGCAATTGGGTCCCCATGGTAACTAGGAGAATGCCATTGGAACTTCAAACACGCCGCTGAGCGATTTGAACCTTGAAAACTTTGAGATTGACCAGTCTTTGATGGTGTCTGCCAATGACGGCTTTGGCCTCGACAACTTTGGCGATCTCCAGGGTCAGCAGCAGCAGAACGCCATCTCTCAAGATGCCTTCAACTGGCCATCTGAGAACATCTTCCATGATCAGGCGTCGCAGGTTGCCAATCACAGCCGTGCCAATTCGTCAGTGTCTTTGATGACTCCGCCTGCCGACAATCCGTATGGTCTCTTCAACAACAGTCCCGCCCAGAATGCGCATACCTCTTTCAACACCACTCCCGCTGCGACTTCGCAGAGCTTTTTCAGCAACACTCCCTCCGACAATGCGCACAACTCTTTCAACAACTCTCCCGGCCAGACTTCGCACAACTCTTCCAATACCACTCCCGTCGCGGATTCGCCCAAATCTTTCACCAACAATCCCGCTGGCAATTCGCCCAACTCTTTCAACAACTCTCCTGCCCAGAACTTCTCAGCTGGCTGGGGAGTCGAAGTCGCCGCCAACAACTTCGGTGACTTGTCGGCATCTTTCTCTCCTGCGAGTGAGAATCATCAGAACTTCGTGGACCTCACGGGCGACAACGTTGCCTTTGGTCAAGCATCGCAAGTTGCCAACTATGGCCAGATCGACCCATTCGCATCATTCGCCTCGCCGGTTGAGAATCCCCAGCAGGCCCTCAACGTCACACCAGAGAACCAGCACAATGTTCACGAACATCAAGCCTTCCCCAACGCAGTGTATGCCCAATCTGTCCAGCACCAAGGCTCTCCTCATATCCCCAACGCCCCATCCCCTGCTCAGCAATCTCAAGCTTCCACGCCCAAGAAGTCGGCTAAGAAAAGGACCTCTTTGCCAAAGAACCCTGCCGCAAAGCGTCCTGCGAAGAGAGCCAGGAAAAACAAGACTCCCGCAAACGACGAGCAGCTTGCTGACTTCGAGGCTGTCGACAACGAAGCTGCCATTGCCGATGCCGACATCAACGAGTATCTCTTGGGAGCTGAGCTCAACCCTCAGGAGTATGAATATGACCTCGATGCCCCCCTTCGCACCTTTAGCGATTCGATCCCCTGGAATGTACCCGTCCACGGTAATGCGCATCCTCCTGTCAGTAATGCGATCTCTCAGGATATTCCCGTAGAAGGAAATGCGCCTCCTCCTGCCAATAATTTCATCGAGAACGACCCTTTTGTTATATTCCTCAACCAGGAAAATGCTAAACTCAACGCCATGAAGCAAGCCAACCAGGTAAGCATCACACTTCCCAATATTCTCGATAGGTTGACTGACACGGAACAGCAGGCGCAGATGAACAACGTTGCGAATCTCGAGCTCAGCAGCCCCGATGTGCAATCGCCCCCCAAGAAGCGTAAGCGCGGCAACTCGACTCGCACGCCAAACGTCAGCGACGCCCCTGCCAAGAAGAGAAAAGTGTCGAAGAAGGCCAAGGCCAAGGGCAGATTGTCCAAGTCGGCTTCCTCGGCCAAGTTCGGTCTCGGCAAAGGCGCGGGTACCGGTCTGAACTCTCCTCGGACCATGTACGTCTTCGAGGATCGCGCCTTCTACCTGATTCCCGCCCAGATCATGCCTGCTTTCCTCGAGTTTGTCTCGACGCCCAGAGAGATTCCGGTTCAGCAGCAGTTTTCCATTGAGCAACAACAGCCTCTCGCTCAGCAGCAACCTGCTCCTGTTCAGCAGCAGCCTGTCGTTCAGCAACAAGAGTTCTCTCAGCAACAAGAGTTCTCTCAGCAGCAGGACTTCTCTCAGCAGCAGGACTTCTCTCAGCAGCAGCCTTTCGTTCAGCAGCCTGCTCCCGTTCAGCAACAAGATCCCTTCCAACAGCAGGCCGCCATTGAGCAGCCAGCTCCCATTCAAGAGCAGTTTGAGCCTGCCTACGACATCGAGGGACGACTCCTCACCCTGCTCGAAGACGACGAAGTCAACGAGCAAAACAACGATGACGACCCTTACGCCCCGGCTCCCCGCCGCGGCACTCCTCAGCCTCTGAGCGAAGCCGCCATCGCCTTTGGCCTCACTAGCCTCTCGACCGAGGACAGCCCGTCGTCCGCTCACAACCCATCGCCTGCTGTTAACACCCTACCGGCCGCCTGTTTGTCCCCTGCCCCTGCCCCCCAACCCTCATTTGCCTCATCGCCCGCGGCCAGCAGCAGCGAAAGCAATGCCAGCAGCGGCATCATCGGCAATCCCTCCCCCGAATCCAGCCCTCGTTTCATTCCTAACAACCGTGAGATCATCGCGCGATTCAACTTGACACCGACAGGCAGTGGCACCGAGCGCGACGCAAGCCACTTGGAATATTTCATCAATCTGGTACACAGCAGCGGCCTGTTCGCCTGCGGCCACCACGATGAGATCCCCGGCGGATTCCGCTGGGAGAGTTGGAAGACTGCTGAGGAGAACTTGCTTGCGCTGCGTCCGTTCTTTGGTACGTTGAGCACCAAGGCTTGGTTTGACCAGTGGAAGAAGGGTGAGAATCCTGTTCAGTTGGCGGAGATGGAGGATGAGTAGATGGCTATCGCTTTGGCGAGATTTGGAGCTTGAACTTGGGGAGTGAAACAATTTCTGTTCCGTGAGGTGGAGAGTGGAAGAAGAGTGTCTCCTCTGGTCAGGCGCCAGAAAGCTAATGGCTGTCTGAATGAACTCAGCATTCATCAACCAACATCTACCAACAAGTAACACCAACAACAAACAACAAACAGTGGAAGCAGGAGGCTTTAGTCTTATGTATCGGCCACACAAAGCCAGTTGACAACTGATCAACAAACGAAACAAAGTCGACAAACAGATCGACAAACAGCACACCGGCTTACAGTTCCGGTTATGGTTACGGTTTCCTTTTCTCATTTCATTATTTGCTTTCATCAAACCAACCTCACAAAGTGGAAGTCAGTTCATGATCGGCGTGCTGTTCAATACAACAACAGCACACAGAGATTCATGGCAACAGGACTTTCGGTTTGGTTCGGACAGGTTTTCTATATTTCGGATTTGGCACTTGGCATTTGAATGGCACTTGGAAGGAGGGAGGATGATACCCAGATACCCAGAGATACCCATGATGCATTTTCAGGCGCTTTTCTTTTTCTTTTTCTTTGGCAGGGATTCACGGATAAACAGGTACAACGGTTATGAGGTTATGAGGTCATGAGGTTATGAAGTTATGATCATACGAGCTTACGAGCATACGAAGATATGATACATGATAGATGGTTCGCCTCATATGGAAGGCAATGTCTCTTAGAAATTCGCTAGGTGCTCTCTTAAGCATCAACTCCCTTTTAGTTGGAGTGGTTTATGGATGCGCGAGAGAGTAGGGTAGGAAAGCCCTCAGCGGATTAGAGAGACAATGGATACGGTTCGAAAATAGCTATTAGTTGACGAAAATCATTCAAAATGCCCATCTGTGCTCAGTGGAGTGAAATATGTGTGCTTCGACTGTGGTGAGTGCTTGATGATGTGCTCTACTATGGTCTTGGATATGTGTGGACGTGTCTATTCTATCTTCCTGGAGAGTATCCAGTAGCGCCAGCAAGATGCTCCCGCCGTGACCACGAACAAATGTTACAACAGACTTGATGCAGCCTGTCCGTCATGCATCTCTCATCTTCATGAAGATATCCTCCATTCTTGTCTACTGTCTGTCCATTACCATATCTCTACGCTCACCCTCCTCCCAATGCCCTAGTTAACATGATTCCGTTCTTGATACTCTTGGTTTCCTTGATCCCTGTCCCTACTCCTCCATCACCTCTCTTTTTCCAGATCTTTGTATACACTCGACATACATCACATTCCCAGGTAGCCTCCCTTGCTCTTCTCAACCTCCACGACCTCCTCGCCCTCCTCGCGGTATGCTTATCCCGCCCACTCTACTTGCCATCTGAGGCCTCTTCGGCGCAAATTTTCTCTTGGGACGGGCACTTGTTCCACTACCGGCACTCGGTCCCTCAGGAGCACTTCCCGTACCCGCACTCCCTCCACTAGGGGCAGACGCTCCAGATCCTCCAGACACCGCAGTCCCACTAGATACCGGAGCTTCCCTAGGCACCGCAGACACTCCAGATCCCCCAGGGGTAGACACTCCAGATCCTCCAGGGGTAGAAAATCCAGAACCACCAGGGGCATAAACTCTAGATCCCCCGGGGGCAGACATTCCAGATGCCCCAGGGGGGGACACTCCAGATACCCCAGGGGTAGACGCTCCAGATCCTCTAGGCATTCTCGATCCATGGGGTACCGCTTGTCTCCTAGGTGCCGCCAATCCTCCAGTTCCTACAAATCCTCTATTCCCAACTCCAGGTCCAGCTCCAGTTCCAGTTCCAACTCTACCATCAGGTCCAGCTCCAGTTCCAGTTCCAACTCTACCTCCAGGTCCAGCTCCAGCACCGACTCCAACTCCGACTCCAGCTCGGACTACAGCCCCAGCTCCAGCTCCAGCTCCAGCTCCAGCTCCAACACCAGCACCAACTCCAACCCCAGCACCACCCCCACCCCCATTCCCATTCCCATTCCCATTCCCACTCCCTCCTCCTCCCCCTGCCCCCCCTCCCCCCCTCCACGCTCTCCAATCCCCCCACCCCCCATCACCCTCAAACCCCCTTCTATCCTGAAAAACCGCAAACTGTCCACCCCCCCTCATCGCCTCCCAAACCTCTTTTAACTCAACATCCAGTTTCTCCTCCACAATTTCTCCCTCAAAAGGATAACCCAGCACCTCCGCACACGCCTCCCTACACACTTTTCTCACCCATTGTTCGTCCACCTCGGCTTCGCGGCATTCTAAGAGAGAGACAGCGCACCGGAGGATGCGCAACATGGAGGGGGGCAGGGAGAGGTAGCGGGCGAGGTAGTGGAAGGGGACGGAGGAGTTGAGGTTGTGGGTGAAGATACTCTTGAAAGATGAGAGAAGGAGGGTTTGTTGCTCTGTAAGGGGTTGGGGAGGGGAGGGGAAGGAGGGGGCTGGGACTCCGGAGGAGGAAAAGGCCGTTGAGTTTGAATTACCCTGGAGGGTGGGTGCGAGAGAGGGGTGAGGAGGCGGGAGAATGGTGTTGGGAATGGGAACGAGAAGGGAAGCGACGGGGTAGGGTACTTGAAGGTGGTTGTGGGCGGGGTCGGGAAGGGGGATGGGGATGGGTAAAGGGTGGCTATGGGGGGTGGAGAGGGAGGGGAAAATGTCGTAGGTCGGGGGTGGGGGGCCTAGTTCCCGGTCTCGTTCGTTTGGGTGTGGATGGGGTTGTGGTTGTGGTTCTTCTGGCTGTGGTTGCTGTTGCGGCTGCGGTTGAGGCTGCGGTTGAGGCTGTTCCAGGATCGCAGGGTCTATGTCGGAGTTGGGTTGGGGCTGTAGTTGTGGTTGCTGTTGCTGTTGCCGCTGCTGTTGTTGCCGTTCCAGAATTGTAAAGCCAGAGCTAGGTTGTGGCCGTGGTTGCTGTTGCGGTTGCTGTTGCGATTGCGGCTGTTGGGCCGCATGTTGGAATGTAAAGTCCATTTCGTCATTGGATTGCGGCTGAGGTTGAGGCTGGAGTAGGGGATCGGACTCGGGTCTGTATCTAGAGGGCAAGCGGGCTACGGCATCGACTAAGAAGGCGGACAAGGGGGATAAGGGTTCCTTTTTGATGTTGGTGCTGTTACGGCTGTTGTTGTCGTTGTCGCCATTGTTTGGGGGTGTTGATGACATCTGGATGTTAGGGCCGCGTGTTCGCGGTTGCTGCGGTACAGGGAAACGAGAGCAAAGTTGCTGTGAAGATTATGACAGGATTGGGCGTCAATTAATACAGGAAGTAGGAGCTCGACTTTTGATTCCTGTATGTTCTTCAATAGCCTGGACGGATTCGATGAGTAGAGGAAAGGAGAAAGGATGGGTGTCTTCCATGGCGAGATGCAAAGTAACATACCCAAATATAAAGCACACTTACTCCTTGAGATTGTCTTCTATGGCTTTCTGCTACAATCATGCTTTGCTATTTTGTCCATGGTAGCCACGGGTGACGCTTGTAGGAGGATCATTTGGGTATTTTTGTTCGCGGTCAAACTGAAGAAGAAGAAGGCCGACAATTGCAGATCCCAATCCACTTGTCTCGAAAAAAAGAGATGTACTCTGGCATCTTCTGGGAGATAGTTTGACGATGCGTTTTCACTACATAAAACAGGCAGATAGTCAGTGTTGCGGACGCCATGAAACTTAACAAATACACTCACCAACAGTCGTCCACACCCAGAGCAACAACCAAACTCTCACCACGCCCCAACTGATTTTCTACTCTTCCTTCTCCTCTCCTCGCAGATGACTACTCCAGGTCCTAACGGCTCTCAAAGTGAGAGGCTCCATCCAGCTACATCATCTTCACTGTCTCCACCCCCTTCATCCCCTGCTCCCCTTCTCCATTCCCAACCCAAGCCACCAACCGCTCTACCAGCCCGAACCACCCTTAGTAAATCCGTCCCCCAAACATCACCATCAAAAACAACAGCCACCACCACCGCCGCCACTAGGCCAACTTACTCCGAGATCTCCTCACTCTACCAATTCACCTGGGACCGCATCGACGACCTGAAGATCATCACAGGCGCCCTCTGCGAGCGACTGATTGCGCTAGAAGACACCGTAGCCACCCTGGACGAAGACGACAATATGGAAATTTTCACGAGAAAGGCGTTCGACATGGCGACGGAGGGGCAGCTCATAGCGATGATCGCGGAGCAGTTTAAGGAGACTGGGACGAAAATAGCGGATAGAGGGACGGATGTGGGTTTGGGAGAGTGTGATGGGAAGGGGGATGGGAATGGAAAGGGGCTGGGGAGTGAGAATGGGGATAGGAATGGGAGCAGGAAGGGGAGTGGGGATGGGAATGGGAGCAGGAAGGGGAGTGGGGATGGGAATGGTAAGGCCAAAAAGAAGGGAAGGAAGAAGCAGAGGGCCACAGTCAGTGACCCAGAAACGGCCAGTGATCCAGMAACAGWCAGTGACCCAGAYTTGTAATATCTGCAAGCACCGATTTTGGAGGCGGAGAAAGACGCAAGGGTATGTCAAAACTATTATGACAGTGTTGCCGTGTCAGGAAAGAAGGGGGAGTGTCCGTAGGGGAACTGATCGTGGGGAAGTGTCTGACCGATGATGGAGGCAAGGGGACACAAGAGACTGAGTACTGTATCTGTAATACAAACATGACCGCGAAGGTCGTCTCCTGGTAGCTTACCGATTCAGATGCAGCGAGTATGTACAGTTAGTTATCCTTCGTGGGCGCCAGATATCCAGTCTTGCTCCAGCCAGACCCGGCCAGACCAAGTCTTCCGGACAGGACACTCGTAATTTTTTGCCCAATTAACCCACGGGATAGACGACCAAATGTCGACTTTACGCGCCAAATGCACCAATGAAGAAGCACCAGCAGTTCAGGGATCCTGTAGGGATTTCAGAGGTCCTCCAGGGCCATCGCAAGATGGGAGCCACGTCGAATCGGAAAGTGTAACGACGCTTGTTGGAGCAACATATGACCCCATCCATATTGTGCCTGTAGCAAAAGGCGATGCGGCCCGGGCCGCGGTAGGCCATTCTCATGCGCAGTTTCGGAAAGGGACCTGAGAGTGGTCCGTCGTCGGCCCATGATACCGCATGGGTGTAAGAACTTCTTCCAGCGGGCGGGCCCGGCAAGTATGAATTTGGTTGAAAGTATGAAACCGCCACCATGGATCAAGAAAAATCGTACGGCCGAAGGAAGACTATGGTCGTGTTGTTCTGTTGGAATCCGGGAGTGTCATGTTCCAGCCTGGTTCGACAAGGCTTTGTTTACTTCAGTCAGGGGTACACAATGGTCTTGCTTTTCTTGGCCGAACACCTGAAGATCTTGCTGATCTCCCCTGGACTACTTGCCAAGAGCCATCAAGGTGCATCAACGTTGTTTTAGATCCATCGTAACTTGTAGGGCGGATGCTCCGAACGCTTGCCGTCGGTTGGATGTTGGTCTTGTGATCGTGTGGTTGTCCAGATCAGGGAAGCGGATGGGCCGAGCACACCCGACGACCCGATTACATCCGCGGATATACCGCAAAGAGAATCCCAACAAGACCAACAGTTGGTCTTGCTGAGCCAGCTTGTTCTTGAATGGGTTTCTTTCTGTAATGATGATCATGGATTCATGTTGTCCGGCTCGTGCTGTCGGGAACTGTCCAGGGCTCGAGAAGTTGTATAGATCTGCTCACCACATCCGATAATGTTAGCCGACTGCCATGAGCATGTAAGTGATAGGGTATCAGTAGCCTCGTAGCCGCGTCCTAACAGCCAATGTTTTGTGACGTCAAGTGAGGGTCTGGACGGTGACCAGGAGGACCCTTCTTTTGGACAGCTGCAGCTACTTGACAGCTTGGAAATCCGGGGAGCATGAAGGCCAATGCCGGAAGCAGGTGCCTTTGTCCATCGAGCATTACCGGGCGTGTGGCTATTCAGGGGAAAGGGAACGCCAACAGGAGTCGGGAGTCGGGCCAAGCTGGCAGCATTCCTCCGGACCGTTCCGGTGGATGGGGCCCGACGATAATGGTGTTGCCGAAGGGACAGGGTTTTGCCAGGGTTATAGGTGCGTTTTGGGCGGCTTTTGGTCAGTTTTAGCCAGGGGTTTGAATCGCAGTTCCCATGTTCCCAGGGTTGTTGATGAACCGTCAAGGATAACTCCTCATCTACCCCGCGAAAAGATGTCAAGACGATCCCGCCTTGCCCACAATATCGAAGTTAAAGTTGCGGTAAGCTCGGGCGATGACGGTTTTGGTTCCTTTTTCCCCCCTTTTCCCCAGATCCACTGTGGTTCGCGTTCCATCGAGGATGTTGTCTAGCAAGGCACAAGTTGGGATAGGGGAGAGAGAGTGTTTTGTTGATGTTGGATTATCGTGGCCGACCAGCCAACCAGCAGCACCAGCCGACACTCGGGCTTGGCATCAATGGTAGAACTGAACTGAAGGATTGGGCAGGATGTGTGGCTGTTGTTGATATCGACTCTTTTCAGAGTTGCTTATCGCGCTTACAAAACAGGGGTAAAGCGGTTCGTGCCAGCCCTGCACCAGCTACAAGTTTAATCTCCAACTTTCAAGTTTCAAACCCTCATATTCCACCCACCGCAGCCCGATATAAAGCAAAGCAGTGCAAAAAGCCGGCTTCTGGGCCAGCTGCGTTTCGGTATGCGTTTCCGTCTTGCAGCGTTGATATTGCTCGAGATACTTGCGGTTCGACAAAACTGGAGGTACCGAATAATCTCGCGAAATTGGCAATAAGCTACTGCCTGAAAAACCTGGATATCAGGCAGAGTGCTGGCAGATCTGTAACGCTCAAGTCCGAGCCTGTGCTTTGAAATGCAGGCAAGATAGTGGTGGGCAGTGTTGTAGAGCTTTCACTAACTGAGCGGACATATGTACAGACGTATGCTGCTTCCTGTGCTTACTGATTATTCGGTACCTGGACTTGGCGAGAAAAGATGCAAAAAAGCGCCAAGGCTGTAAGCGGGATAATCGACACCCTCTTTTCTTCTAGCTGTGGCTTCACTTGTGGCGCAGACAGCAGGGAAGAGCTTCAAGCCTTCTCTCAAAGCTCAACAAGCAAAAGATATCGGAGTGGAGCCGAGATGAGCTGCCGAACGGGAGCTATGGCCATGCAATCCACTTGGGAGCAAGATCATGACGAATGATCCAGTCATCAGAGACAGAGAGCTTCCATCGCTTCAGCCTGGCCAAACTAGGCTTTTGTTGGCCCAAGAATAGGGAATGAATTGACAAATTTGAGAGGACAAAAGGAGCCAACAATTGTCGTGAAACTGACAGCGTGGACAGTCGAAAGAGAGGGTGCAGAGAGCTCCGCTTGGGCTGGGGGTCTCTGCGAGAGGGGGACGGATGGGGAAACGACGAAAATGGAAGACAGCCACTGTCGTCGGTCTTGAGCCGAATGCCTCCAAGCTTTCCCGTAGCCCATGCCATGTTGGCCATGTTGGATCCCGTCTTGTTCCTTGGCGACTGTCCTGGTTTCCATATTCCGCTCCGTACCTTACCGGATGCCCCGTGTCAGCTGAGCAGGTCCTTGTTAGTTGGATACCTTACATGCGTTGTCGTTCTTGTTGTTGATGTTGATGCTGGTGATGATGGTGTTGACAGTCAGTCTCGGACGAAGGACGGGGACGGCATGCAACGCGATGCATGAGCGATTTCGAGTTGTCAAGACTGCCTCTAGGTATCAATAGCTTGATAAGAGCCAAGCAGTCCAGACGGAAAGAACCAGCCTGATCCCCGTTGCCGATTTTCTCTACCAGCAAACAAAGGCCCGATGAGAAAAGTGATTCTCTGGGAATTTCGGCGCCTGGCCCGTTAGCCTGGTACGAGACCGGCGTCGCGGCCCCCGGTGACGGAGTGTTTTTTTTTTTTTTTTTGGGGGGGAAGGCCCGGGCTCGCAGTTGGAGAGCAGTCAGAAATGTCAGCATCGACATCGTCAAGTTAGTTGACTCATTCAACTGGTATTACAAAGACTGAACCCGTGAAGCACACAACGTGATCGTAATCCACGGATTCTCCGGAAGGACCTGTCTCATTGTTGCCTCTACTCGGCGGCGTCAAAGAAGGATGGGGATCTCTTCAAGCCAAGGGCGCGGCCGAGTACGGCGTTGACCCTTTGTGCAAGGGTGGAGAGTGAGGTACTGCGCTAACACCACGCGCCAAGCCATTGGAGAGTCGCCCCACTTCATCCCCATCCACAGCCCACCACAGCCCATCCGTGGAGCAAAGCGGTGATGATGCAACCGCGATGGGAGCCGGCTGGTGGGATGGAAGGAACGAGCAGAAACCACCCACTGACCACCCCACCTCGTGCCAGTCAGTGCCAGTCAGCTCAAACCAAAATTCTGTCGCTCATGCCACCACGGTGACATTGGCAGGCATTGGAAGCGTTGGGAGGGGTGATGAGGAGCTCCTCTTTTGCCCCTCCTTGTCGACCGGGGATTACATACTGATAACCACCTCAGACTGGACACGAGCAGGGCAGCTGGAGTCGGCTGGGAAACTAGATAATAGATACAAGAATCTCCTCCGTCTCCCAACTTTTTTCTTTCTTTCCTCCTCTTGCTTCATCATCATCCTCGCGATACCCTCATCTTTCTAACCACAGCCCTTTTTTCAAACCACATCAGGTATGTTGTGACTGCCCCTGCATCCCTAGAAACACGGACACACCTGCCCCTCCATCATCCCAAGCTTCCTTCCCCAACACTTCCAAACATGTGAACATCACCTGTCAGCGGCGGCAGCAGCAGCAGAAGCAGAAGCAGAAGCAGCAGCTACCCCGCACCTCCTTCGCTCCCCTTCCTTTCCCCGTCCCATCCCATCCTCAGTCAGTTCCTCGCGCCTTGCTGCCAAGCTGCGTACAGCATCTGTGTCTGCGTCTGTTTCCCCAGAGTGGACGAGACTCAGATCTGTCATGGATGCTGGTGGTAGTGGTGGCATTGGAAGGGTTGCTTGGAATCTCTGCACCCCGATCCTGCCTGCAGTCGGTCCTTCCATCTTTTGGACGCTCCCTCGTCCAATTGTTCTGCCACGCAAACATGGCAACGAGGGAACTGGGCCGAAGAGGAAGGAAGGGCAGGCAGACAAGTCCGGCATAAAACCCAGACTTTCCCTCGGCCTTGCCTGACCCCATCCAAACACTTCCTTCATCCTACCACTCATCATCTTGCAACCTTCAACAACTTGCTTCACAACGTCTTGATACTTACTAGTCTTCACTCCAACAGTCAAAATGGTCGTCAAGGTCGGCATCAACGGTTTCGGCCGTATCGGTCGCATTGTCTTCCGCAATGCCATTGAGCACGATGACATCCACATCGTCGCTGTCAACGACCCCTTCATTGAGCCCAAGTACGCTGTAAGTTGGCCTCGCACACATACATCCCTTGTCTCATATGACACTCAGACTCTGACCATCATCCCTCTTACAGGCGTACATGCTCCGCTACGACACTACCCACGGCAACTTCAAGGGCACCATCGCCGTTGAGGGTTCCGACCTCGTCGTCAACGGCAAGAAGGTCAAGTTCTACACTGAGCGCGACCCCACTGCCATCCCCTGGGCTGAGACCGGCGCCGATTACATCGTCGAGTCCACCGGTGTCTTCACCACCACCGAGAAGGCCTCCGCCCACTTGAAGGGTGGTGCCAAGAAGGTCATCATCACTGCCCCCTCTGCTGATGCCCCCATGTACGTTATGGGTGTCAACAACGAGACCTACGACGGCTCCGCCAACGTCATCTCCAACGCCTCTTGCACCACCAACTGCTTGGCTCCCCTCGCCAAGGTCATCCACGACAACTTCACCATCGTCGAGGGTCTCATGACCACCGTCCACTCCTACACCGCCACCCAGAAGACCGTCGATGGTCCTTCCGCCAAGGACTGGCGCGGTGGCCGCACTGCTGCTCAGAACATCATTCCCAGCAGCACTGGTGCCGCTAAGGCCGTCGGCAAGGTCATCCCCGACCTCAACGGCAAGCTCACTGGCATGGCCATGCGTGTCCCCACCGCCAACGTCTCCGTTGTCGATCTTACCGTCCGCATCGAGAAGGGTGCTTCCTACGATGAGATCAAGGAGGTCGTCAAGAAGGCCGCTGAGGGTCCCCTCGCTGGCATCCTTGCCTACACTGAGGACGAGGTTGTCTCTTCTGACATGAACGGCAACCCCGCCTCTTCCATCTTCGATGCCAAGGCTGGTATCTCCCTCAACAAGAACTTCGTCAAGCTCGTCTCCTGGTACGACAACGAGTGGGGCTACTCTCGCCGTGTCCTCGACCTCATCTCCTACATCGCCAAGGTCGATGCCTCCAAGGCTTGAATCGGTTGCGTCCCCGCACGGTTATGAAGTAATGGTCTTTTCCTAGATATGAAAAAAGGACAATGATTCCATGGGATTGAACTCGAGCATGTTGGATCTCGGGCAGTCCTGCTTATATTAAAATAATATCCGAACTCAAATAGATACCAAGTTCACCTCCAATTCTGTTCCTGACTACGCATCGTGATATGATTTTTAAGGTATGTTTGTCTAGACTGCGGTATCTGAATAGCTGTGATCAATTCAGTTAACTGTGCACACTTGTGCCACAAGTCATGACAATCTGCCCCGGGCCTCTCGGCGACGGTTTGCCAGCAGTGAACCGCTCTAAAGCATTGAAAGTACCTTCGATGAGCGTAAACATCAAGCGTGTATGCTGAGTAGTAGGCCAATACCTTGCTAACCAGACGTGTTACTTCTTTCTAGAACCTATCTGCCTCTGAATTGACTGACCATAATACAGAACTTCGGGTATAAGTGGCCTGAGAACACGATGTTCCTAAACAATCGATGATTGGCAATTCCCATCAGTGGCATGACGATATGACAACATGAGGCGAAGTCAAAGGAAAAAGGGGTGGGTGGTATTCGCTGTTACCGTTACCCTGGTATCGACGTGAGTGTGGTCTGACAACGCCTTATCGGGCTATACGATCAACGGTCTAACCCTTTGCCGCCCGCTGCCGCCCGCTTGTGTGGTGGACGTCAAGGTGCCTGTCTGGATGTCAAGGATTAAGGGTTTCGCTCTCATCAGTCTTCAGAAAGCTCATGATGTGGATCTAGATCGTCAGGGTATCGAGATGATCGGTTGTCACGGTATTTGGCACTTGGCGTGATAGGAAACAGGAGACCGGTAGGTTTGGCCGAGTAACTGGGGCAAATTCGGGCACCTTGACGGCCTTGACGACACTGATGACCTTGATGGCCGATGAGAAGTCCCGAATGTTGGGGGCATGGATGGTCGCGAAGAGCGAAGGGCGAAGAGCGAAGGCGAAGAGTAAAGCTCACGAGAGCAAGGCGAAGAAGGTATCAACGAGCTGGATGTAACTGACAAGTGATGAACGATGTATGTAAGTATATCACTGCCATCAACGACAACATGTTGCCGTTCACTTGAGAGAATGCTAGGATGGAATTGTACGGATACGCCGAGAGTGGGAGGAAGGATGAGAGTGAACATCGAGTTTATTCTGCGTGGGTTGATTGTTTACTTTTGACAACAGTCAACATACAATAGTCTACGGATGGAAAATGTACGAAGGAATCTGGCAAGATCAGTGAGACAGGACCAAGGTGGACGATGTCATTCTGAATACCCTCATCATTTCCAATTTGTGCCATCTAATTGTACCGCTTGTTGCTTTGGTCACCAGGGGTAAGACAGGCATGCGCACATTCAACCAAACATGTCACTAAAAAGAAAAAGTTGCTTTCAGTGTTTTATTGTTTTTCCCGCTTTGTATCTATCTATGTTTTAGCCCATCGTTGAAGAAACCATCCATGCATTTGCCGTACTAGTCTCGTACCAAACCAAACGAACCGTCTATTTGTATGCTCCCATACCATACCAGAATCAACCGAACATGACAAACAAACAAACCCAGTCCGATAGCCTCTATTATCATTTCTTCCAGTTCCAATCCCTCTCCCCCCTGCTTCTCACTAAAAAGCAGCACCCCCCAACCCCTCCCCCGCCAAATTCTTCAGACTCCTTTCACTCAAATCACTCTTCAACTCAAACGCCTTACTCTCCCTCTCCATCTTGCTCCACATCCGCAAACTCCTCCTCAATTTCTCCTTCTTGGCATTCAACTCCTCCCTGATTCTTTCTTCATCCTCCATCAGCTTGCGGTGGTGCGGGTCCAGATCCTTGGTGACGCCCGTCAACATGGCCGAGCCGGTCGACGGGTCCAGCTTGCCGACGCCGGGGATGAGCGGGGGCATGCTGGACATGAGGGATTGCGCGAGGGTGAGGGACTGCTGGTGGCGCGGGCCGTGGTGACCATGGGAGTGGGCGTGAGCCGCGGGGCCGGTGGGTGGATTGAAGGGCTTTGCGGAGCTGCTGAGGGAGGGAGAGGGGGAGGAGGTGGAGACGATGCCTCCTGCGCCTGCGGAGGCGGAGGCGGATGATGTAGCGGCTACGGATCCTCGAGGGCCGGTGGGGATGTTGTTGGCGTTGCTGGGGCCGGTAGGCGGGCCGGAGGAGGGCGAGACCGATGCCGTGGGGCCGTTGGTGTTGCTGTTGTTGACGGAATTGTGACGGGAGATGCCTGACCAGCTGTTTCCACCACGTCCTCCGCGGGGTGCRAAGCCACCGCCTCGGGGGGGAGGCACGTAGCCACGGGGTCCCGAGGGTGGCACGGGCGGACTGGAGGTGTCGGGTCGGGACGGACCGCTGGGAGTCTGAGGAGGATGGCGAGTTGCAGGGCTTGCTGATGGCGCTGCAGGCGGTGCCAGGTTCCTGGTTGCCGCAGGACCAGTGGGTGGTGCTCTCAAAGCTGCCGGGCCTCTAGGGGGCGACTTAACGGGAGTGGGAGTGGGAGCTGGCTCCGGTGCCGGTTGCCGTTGCTCTTGCTTGGGCGTCTCACGCATAGGAATCGGAGTGGGTGCGGCCGGTTGTGGAGGGGATCGTGGTGCAGGTGTAGGTACCTGTGTCTCTGTCTGTGCCTGTACCGGTGCCGGTGATTGAGGTCTTGATCGGTCATCTCTTTTCTGACGGGAGCCCGGACGCGGCGAAGATTTGCCTGACGCAGAGCGAGACGCAATGGCAGATGAGTTGACTGAATCTCTGGGCGGCAGAGGTGACGCCGGGCGTCGATAGGCAGGGCCTGGATAACGATCGTCCTGGTCACGGACACGGCGTTCAGGAGATCGGAACCGAGGACGATAAGATCCTCCTCGCGGTCCGACAGGTGGTGTCCTTCTCAGGGGTGAACGATTCCGACGAATTCCTCTGTCTCTGTCAAATGGCGACCTAGATCTTCTCCGTATTTCGAAGTCCCGCCGAGGGGGAAGAGGTGATCGAGCCCTCTCAGGTCGCTCATCGCGACGAGGAGAGGCAAATCTGGGCGGAGGGCTTCTCCTGGGAGGGGGACTCCGTCTTGGTGGTGAAGGGCTGCGAGGAGGAGGGCTGCGAGGGCGGCTCCTGCTACGATCCTGTCTTCTCCAAGTGTTCTCCGGTTCCCTGGACCTATCTCGCGGGCGTCTGTACCGGTCACCCATTCCGCCTGGGCGATCTCCCATGCGATCTCCCAAACGATCTGGCATACGGTCTCCCATACGATCGCCGATACGGTCCCCCATGCGGTCACGAATGCGGTCTCCTAGACGGTCTCCAAGACGATCTCCCAGCCGGTCACCAACGCGATCAGCCAGGCGATCGCCTACACGATCTCCGATACGATCGACCAAACGGTCTCCCACACGATCTCCTCCGCGTTCTCCTACACGATCACCCAGCCGGTCACCACTACGCGAACGGCGGCGTGGGGATCTACTTGGAACATAACTGTCGCTGGCGCCGGGTGGAGTACGGCCTCGGTCTCTCAGAGGACTGCGAGTGGCCCGAGGCGACCGATCTCTGTTGTACGGTCGGTAGGATTCGCCCGCTCCATACCTCCGAACTTCCCCATCTTCGTATCTGTACGAGCCATCTGTTAGAACGCGCTCCCTGGCTATAGGCTGAGCTCCAAAATGTAGTCATAGTGTGGGCCCTCTAGGCCAGTACGAGCTTGAGAATAGGAGAGAAAGATAGGAAGAAAGAAAGAAAAGAAGAAAACCGAGATATAATCAAACCACCGGCAGCATGGATCCACAAAAGCAGGAGACAGTGACGCTCTCAGACTGTCAAGCAGACTCGCCTTCTTGGGGTTCGGAGGTAGACTGCTCCGACTGGAATGATTTATAACAAATGAAAGCCTTGGAAGTGAAAACCTCAAAGGACTTTGAACCGGGAAGTATGGAATTCAAAAAGCTATGCGGCGAGGGCCGCGAGGGCGAGGCCGCCGCCTGGGGGTCTGGGTCTGGAGTCCCGTAGTGGGAGGAAGTTGTCCTTCCATCAAAGTAAAGCGGCCCTGTCGCAATTCCTTGACCTTGTCGACATATGTTTTGGGACCCGGAAAAGTTGCCCGTCCGTCGGCGTCATAGGTACATGGCACGATAAATGGGCGGTACTTTTTCTGCTTTTCCTGCTTGTCTGATCCCGCCGCCTCAGGAGTTGGAGACCTCGACCGTTTTCTGCCCCTGTTGTCCATTGTAGCGGTAGCCTGGGCAGTGTCAATGTCCATGACATCAGAACCCACAGCCTGGGCAGCCTGGGCAGTCGGTTGGTTCAAGGGCTGAGGGTTGTAGTTCTCAGCACTAAAACCCAAAGTCAGGGCAAGATCGAAGTGGTCCTGGGAAACTCCTTCGGGCGGATTGGCTTGCTGCTGCTGCTGCTCGGCGTTCGACATGTCTTGCTGTGGGGCGGAGCCCTGGGCAGTGTCAATGTCCATGGCATCAAAACCCAAAGCCTGGGCAGCCTGCGCAGTCGGTTGGTTCAAAGGCTGAGGGTTGTAGTTCTCAGCACTAAAGCCCAAAGCTAGGGCAAGATCGAAGTGGTCCTGGGAAACTCCTTCGGGCGGATGGGCTTGCTGCTGCTGCTGCTGCTGCTCGACGTTCGACGTGCCTTGCTGTGGGGCGGACCCAAGAGAGATATCGTGCTGGTTGTCGTCAATAGCCCCCAGCGCGTCGATCCAGTCCTGCCTCTCCTCCAAGTTCATGTTTTGGATCCATCCAAGCGAATCTGGATCATGGCCCATGGAGACCAAAATCTCTGTTAAGCGGGCTTGTGCTGCCATCGTAGAATACGTGAGGCAAGTTGATGACGGTAACGGTAACGGTACGAACGGGAGGTGAAATATCGAGATCGATAGCGGTTGTTCAGAACGGTCCGAGGAAGTTTGCAAAGCTAGATCTTCCAAATATTGACGATTCTTGAAATGGCGGATGTGTTGTTTATAAAGGTGAAAGTCGTGGGATTGATAAATTGGTCAGTCGTCGGGGCTTTATGCCAAATCCGAGGAGAGCAAAGCAGACGAGTGGCAAGGCCATACTTTTCGGCGTTTAGGACTCAAACAACCGCATCGGGCATGTGTGAGGCCCTTGGGGCTGTTGAGCGACGGGCATATCGAAAAGCGGGTTGGCGTTGTTGTAGAGTCCCATCCGCATGCATAGATGCCGCTCAATTCCCTTCGAGAAGAATTTTCGATGTCCGTCCTGACGCCGTCCTCAGTGTCCGGACACTGCTGATAATATGCAGCAGACACACGTGTTCCTTCGCCAATGTTGCTTGCTCGGCTCGGTGTTGATGGGGAAATGAAACTCCCATGGTCGTCGGCTCTCCGTTCGTTTGTCCGATCCCCCAGTGTCGCCCTGCCTCCAACGGGCAGCAGCAATACCGTACGATATCTTTCCACATCCTCCCCCTCGCCCCTCCTCCGAGTACCGCATGAGTCCCATGATATCATCACTTCCGCCCCTCGATGAGTCGAGTCCATGCTGTAGGTCGTTCCCGGCGGTTCCCATTCCATTCAAGTCTCAATCGGCATTGTCAAAGAGCGTGTAATTTTTTTTGGAATTTCTCACTTGAGAAAAGATATGAGGAAAACAAAAGCTCGCACTGGCGTCCCCCACCATCATCACTAAACACCAACATTAACACATTGGCCAGATTAACTTACCTTCTACTTCTCTCCATCGCCACAGCATCGAGCGGTGGCCCTCCCCCCGATAAATGAGGCGTATGGTTATGGTTTCTAGCAGTATTATGCCGTGCTGCAGGCCCGCGGTGGTGGTGCTTGAAGGGGTAATCTGGTCGCATAAGGGGTGGTCGTGTTGTGTCGTTGAAAGCGACGATAACGAGACAAGGTAAGGAAATTGGAAGTTGGAGTCCGTTAGTTGCGTGTCGTCACGACGTTGTTGTGCAGTAGAGATGTTGATGTGTTGTTCGGGGAAAGTGGAAATGCGAAAACGGAATTGAACGAATCGTGACCGCGATTCAAGGTGCAGTGCAGTGAACCGTCGGACACCAGCAAAGGACCGAGTGCCTGCTTAAAGTTTTGCCTGCCGGGAACTCAAACGGACTCACTAGCGCGGACACGCAGTCACGTGGAAGGGTGTCCCAGGCGTGGCTTGGCCCACATCCGCCACAGGCATGAAGACGGGAGGCCAAAGCGCATTTTAGATGCGGGTTGGCCGGACAAGACGCGTCTTAGGTGGCAATGCTCAGGGTTAGGGCTCACTGTAAGGGTCGACTTCGAGGGAGTTTTTGAGGCTTTATAAATGAAGCTACATTGCTACGTGCTCAACACCGAAGTATCCTAGTAGCTAAGTAGATCAAGGTATATCAAGTGTCGTAGGATAAGCTATCACTGCAATAGCTTGAACTCGCTACTGTTCAAGTCTGTCTCTCACGCATCCTCCACCATCTCATCGCCCAGTTTCTCATCCTCCGGTTGCATCCTACCAACCATCCAATCCTGAACGTCCTTGAAGTGCTCGTTCATCATGCGGCCCAGCCCGCTCACATTGCTGCGAATGACAGAACCGAACCGGCGCTTCATAACCTTCCGACTCAAGTCGGCATCCGCCCAGCATGCATGGTCCGCCGACACATAGACCCGGGAGTTATCCTTGTACCAGGATGAAAGATCGGTGTCGACATCCGATTTGACGGGACGAAGGTTGCCGTTCACGAAGTTGACAACTCCCGAGATTCGCGATTTCACGTCTGTAGGATTTGAAGAACCACATGTCAGTAATCATAGCCTCGAGGAATATGGGAGAAGGGGACACGGTAGAGAAAATGATGTACATACCTCTGTTGATGAGCAGAAGCTTGACCCCAAGGTAGGCATTGCCAACACCCATGAGGAAGATGTCGTCCACATTGTCGTAGAGTTGAAGGTAGTTATCCCAGATGTAGCACATGAGCTCCTGGATCTGCGCTTGTTGCGTCCGCTCGTCCACCTTGGGGGCAAATGACTCCGTATCCTACGTGTTGAGGTTAGCACGATCTTTTTCTACGTCTTGTCGGGCATCGTTATCTCTACCTCTGGGTGTGTAATGTATTGAGGAATATTAATATCGAAAACGCCAATCTTCCTGTTGATGGCCCACTGGATGTACTGCGGGATGCTGTCCGTCTATATTCTTTATCAGCTTGTGCTTGGGCAATGGGCGGAAGATGTAGAACTTACAATCCAGGAGTCGTGTGGCTGGAGACTATTGTCAAGGGGATCTGGCTGGGCATGCAGTTCTGGGCTGTAGGAACACGCAATTAGCTCGGTCGAGCACGAAGGACGCGCTTGTAACTTACGGGTCATGGATGACTACAAGAAGCTTGCGAGCTTCACTTGCGTTCCGCGTAACCAGCACCTGGTTCTCAAAGGACTTGAAAAGCACATCGCGCTGGATATACAGCGGGAACATGCCAAACTTCTCCGAGAGGTTGAAGCGCTGAGCGGAGCGGACAACATCATGTAACCTCTGGCCACCTTGGCTCTGCATCTCCTGAACATCTACGATGCCTGGTCGCATGCATTCCCAGTACGGTGCTTGGTACGCCTGCACCTTAGCCAGAACCCGAGCAGCCTCCTTGTTGATCTTCGGGATATCCATCTTCGGGGGCGGTTCGCCCATGAGCGTACGGGCTACTGCCAAGGCTGACTTGGAGATGGCCTGGAGGTTGTAGCCGCCTTCTAGACAGACAGCCACCTTTCCGTTGGCCAAGGACATAAGCATATGTGTCATGTGGGCGTAGCAAGCTGGCGATACAAAGCAAGCACCCAGCTCGTCGCCGTCCGCAGCGTCAAACCCGGCGGAGATGATGACAAGATCGGGATCGAACTCGTGAGCGATTGGCATAACAATCTTCTGGAAAGCTGCCATGTACTCGCCGTCACCCATCCCTTGGTCATGCCAGCCAATGTTGACGTTCTTTCCCAAGCCCAGCCCCGCTCCACAGTTCTCGATACTGCCATCTGGCGTCATCGGGTTGTCCGGTTTTCCAGGGTAGAACGAGCCGTTCATGTAGACGTGTAGCGAGATGTAAAGGATATTCGGGTCGTCGTAGAACATGTTCTGGATGCCATTGCCATGGTGAACGTCCCAATCCAAGATAAGTACCTTGCGGCAAATCTCGGGGTATTCGGTCTGGCAGATCTTGGCTGCTATTGGGACGTTGTTGAAGAGACAGAAGCCCATTGGGGCGTCGAACTCCGCATGATGGCCTGGCGGACGGATAACAGCGAAAGCGTTCTTGACATTACCGACAACAACGCTCTTGCAGGTCTCAATAGCACCTCCAGCTGAGATCAGTGCTGCCTCGAATGTCATACTACCGACGTAAAGGGAGTCTCTACCTTGATCCATGATTGTAGAGAGACGCCGGAGCTCTGATGTCGGTTTCCGTGACAGATCTTCCACCCATCGGAAATGCTCAGGGTGGTGGACGATGCAGATCTCCTCCTTGGTCGCGTGTCGGGCCGGGATGCGCCACATGTACCTCCTAGGGTCGGTGCGGATGACCTTCTTGAGGTCCTCATCATCGCCGGTGAACACGAGACCTTCCCTCTTGAAAATCCTCATGATGTGCTCGATACGGGACGGGTCTTCGGGGTGGTGTGGGTTCGGACCAAAGTCGGCATTGGCGTGAAGCTTCATGCGATCGTCGTAGCAGCATCCTGTAGGAAGGAGACCTCGTCGCTTTAAGCGAGCCGGATAGATAAACGGATCTTTCTCGTCGTCCAGCTTTTCCTCCTTCTCGTCTTTGACTG
This sequence comes from Neurospora terricola FGSC 1889, assembly GCA_009805285.1. NCBI lineage: Eukaryota > Fungi > Ascomycota > Sordariomycetes > Sordariales > Sordariaceae > Neurospora > Neurospora terricola. Next base: position 24,881 of record RANZ01000182.1, on the reverse strand, counting down.
CGGCGATCTGGTCATGACCATTGGGCTCTGTTTTGGTGAAGCCATTACTTGTCGCCGGCACGCCAGTTGTGGCAGGATGGTCATCCTGGCCGTCCATCACGACATCATTGTCGTTGTCGACCATCTTGAAATGGTCCGTCCCGACGGACGATTATGTGAAGAGTAAAAGTAATAATGCCGGTGTCAACTCTTGAAACCTGCGTGTCCGTATTAGTAAAGTGCAGGGTGAATGACTGGACAAGCGAATGGAAAATAGAGGTTATCCACTGGGATCTGGCAACAAGACAAAGGGTGATGTGCTGCTTCAGAGGTAAAGGCATAGGTTGCTGCGATAGAAACAACAAACGACGAGCAGGGCGAGGGGAAACCTGGCTGTCCTTGGGTAGTAAAATCCTTGGGCGGCCGGCCAATAGACATCGGAGCTTCCGCAAGCGTGAATGGCAAGCAGCGGCGTCCAACCCCAGACTGAAAGTCAAAGTGGCTGTGAAAGGTAAGAGTATGAAAGAGGCTATCGTCAAAGGGGAGTGATAATATGTGAAGCAGCAAGCACCCAAAACTGTGATCGCTCAGACTTTCTGCCATGTGAAGCATATTATCCTGTATCTTCATCATGAGAGAAGATATCAGGAATGAAAAGCAATTCCGAGGTGGGCAGCGGGTGTATATATGGATGATCGTGTCGACCACCGGGCGTCTCGGGAGTGAAGCGGGCAAGCCAGACCCCGGGCCGGACACTTGCGCCGCGAACCCTTCCGCGCCCCTCAACCACAATCCAAAAGAGCAAGAATGATATGAGACCATCTTGGCTCAAAGGTGAAGCTTTTAGATGGCTCCTTCTCCCACGCGGCTTTCCGCGCGGCCTGAAGACGCGCCGCCGCGACCAAGGGGAAAAGGGCACACCAAACCGGCGGCCAAGATGGGGATGGAACGATGGGTGAGAGTGGCTTACCTAGCTTATGGAAGAACTGCCGGTGCATGCCTTTTTGAAAAGGAAGGAAGCCAAGAAACAAGAAGAAAGACGACGTATGTGATCAAATCCAAGCGAGGTGTGTGCGCAAAAGTGCCGAAAAGAGAGAGGCGGAATAATGCTGAGGGATGGGATGCAGAAAGTATTCAAGTGCTGCTTGTGAGGCGTTTGGGGGACGGATCGGGAATGTGTTTGGTGTTTGGTTTGTGCCGTGATTGTGGTGTTGAAGTGTAGAATTTGAGAAGGGGAGCGCTGAAATGGGGAATTGGCCGCTGGCAGTCCCGGGCCAGGGCACTGCATGCCAGCTAGGCAGGCACGCAAGGGGACCCAACTGGTCGAAGCCTCCCGCTCTTTCCCCCACTGTTTTGGAGGGAACAGGTCCCCTGTAGCGAACTTCACCGAAACAAACCTGGAAGTGAAAGGAGCCTCCTCAACCCTCTCATCCGATATCGATGAACCTGAGTCATGGTCAAAGTAATGGTCGCTTACCTCCAACTTGATGGAACCTGTAGTTGCTCACCATCTGATTAACTGCGTTCGCCTCCCAGGTTGAGGAGTATTGCCTTGGGCATCGGCCGCCGTTTCTTATTCATCCCTTGTCTTCAACAAGCAGACTCTCACCAACTCACACGCATACACTACCCAAAACCGCTGAGCTTCGCCTCATCTGTGCTACAGGCACGACTAGCCGTCAGGAAATCTAAGGTTCTTGGCAATTGTCATAAAAGCCGGTCGTGGGCTATGATAAAATATACGAAATACGTTCTCCTCTCCTCGTCTCGGAGGTAAACATAAAAGTCGTGATATCTTATCCCACGGACTCCGGTTGTGAACACTCAACTGTTAGGGAGGTGCCGAAAAAGTACTTGCTCTTCTACTGTTCCCTGAACGTATTATTTCAACATGACCAAGATCAAGACCAGGAACGGTGTCCATCGATCTCGGGTTTCATGAGCCGTTCTGAAGCCAGCTCTCTATAGCCCGAGTGCTTATCCACCAACAAATCATGGTCCTCTCTCTCCCCTACCAAAAGGGGACAGTTCCTCCATCTCTCACATCCCCACGAACAATGTTGTACAATGCAAATCGATTTCCTTTCTTTTTCCCGAACCAGACCAAACCAGCCAGCCAGTAAAAGTACAAAAAACTCCTTCATTACCCCTACACCTAAGGCGTGTGTTGATTTGATGTGTCGCAAGCAAACATGATGAAATAGTGTTGTGTAAAAGCTCTCGCTCTCTCGCTCTTCCTTCCTCCTCTAAGCAAAGAGCTCCCGGGTATCCAAGACATCCTTCTCCTTCTTCGCCTGCGCCGTGAGGGTCTCGAGCTTGCCGAGCCTCTCCTTGACCTGCTCCGTCCTGGCGTTGTGCCTGCCGGCCTTGGCCTTGCGCAGGTCCGAGCGCACCTGGTTGGGCGAGATGAAGCGCTTGTTCTCGTAGATGATGGGGCCGCCGAACGCGCCCTCCTGTATGACGATGGGCGTTAGGACGAACCGGGGGCCGATCTCGACCAGGCTCGCGTCTGTGTCCTTGAACAGCTCCGCGTTGGGCGCGCCCTTTCTCTTTTTCGATGATGACTTGTCGCTCTCGGGGACAATGTCGTTTCCTTCGCTGTCCTTCTCGCCCTTGGCCTTCTCCACCTCCCGGATCTCGTAGTTGCGCACCCAGATCTTGCCGTCGGCGATGCTGAAGCTCATGACGTGGTCGATAAACGGTTTTGACTTGCGCGCGCCCTGGGGAACGCCAAACATTTGCATGAACACCTCCTTGATGACGCGGTAGTGCGGCTCTTGCTCGAAGGCGAGGTCGAAGGAGAGGAGTGGCCTCGAGCCCTTGAGGCAGTTACCGGTGAAGTGAAGCTCTTCCATGGTGTGCACTGCGCTTTTGTTAGAACCAAATTATTCCTCTCTCAGAATGCGTATCTCGGATATGGGCTGTGCTCACAGTTTTGGGCGTGGAACTTGACTGTAGGGCCGTTGGGGACCTTGCTGAACCAAATGTACAAATCCTTGCCCTTGCGCGCCTCGAAGAACATGACGTTGTTGCAGTTGTAAAGCTCGGCGAGCTCGTTCAGTTGGTAAAGCTTGGACTTGGAATCGAACTTGACGTCTTTGCGGCCGTGGGGGAGCATCGCTGCGAGATCGTTGAGGAGATGTCTGTGTCTGTAATCGGGGCGCAAAGGCAATTAGCATCTTGCAATTGACCCTTGACCCTTCCTTCTTCCATCTTCCAGGTATGTAGGGTCTATATGTACCTGTAGGTAACGCCTCTGGACGAGAGAATCAGAACTCTCTGCTTGTTCTTCCGGAAGCCGCCATTGGTGGTGTTGTTGTCGTTCTCCTCTGTGTCCTCGACCTTCTTGGCGCTCTTCGAGAGCGACTTGTAAACGGCGGCCATTTGTGTTTTGTTCTTGTCGTTCTTTGGGTATCAAAATCGGGCGAAGGACAAGGGTGACTGAAGTTGGTGGTTGTGGTTGAAGTGTTGACAGAGAGACAGAATGCGGATCGCAAATGTGAATTCAATGCCCCATCCACGAACGTCGGCGGGCGAAGCGCAGCCAGGCCGTTCTCAAAAAAAGTTCGCCGGCCAATCGCAGCCCCACTCTGATAAGCTTTCTTATCTTAGCGCCCCTGTCCTCCACTGCTTGGAACAGCTGAAAGGCTGAAGGCGGTCGGCGGTCTAGGTACCCGCATTTGTCCCACCCGACTGATGGACCTGGAATCCGGACCCCCAAATTCTGGGGATTCCATTGCCTGCACTGTCAAAGTTCCACGCGTTCTTCTTGTCCACCCTGGGGGATGGGACTGGCCTGTTGTCCGCACTCAAACCCACCCCAACCGTTTCCGGTGACGCGAATGATGACAGTCATCATAATCCACCAGGCAAGCCCAGATGTCTTGGATGTTGGCTTTTTCCGCTGTTGCACCAAATGTCATAACTGGACCCTACACCATTCCCGTTACGTACTCTCGAGGTACCTTTCTTCTCCCACATTGTGGATGCAATAGATGGAGAAGTTGACAACAGAGAGCAATGGAAGGTTGAGTTAAGGGCTGTTTATCCCCCATAGTTCATTTCAACTAAATAATACCTTTCGTAACCCATGCGCAAGTGATGGCTTCGTTAACCACACTCAGGAAAATTCCAACGACCAGCACGGGGGGAAAAGGGAAGAAAGGGGTAGTAGTAGTAATAACAACAAAAAGGAAAGGCTGGAAGACGAGCATCCCTTCCCCCCTCCCCGAAAGCCCAAAAAATAGAGAGAAAAAGAAAAACAGACCATCCCATCGGCGACCGTGATGTAATAAGACTGGGCAAGATCCGTCCGTACTTTTCCCCCGATGCTGCTCTTCATCGTTCATAATAAGCCCCCCATTGCTTCATGTCAGACATATGTGACGCCGTTGTTAATTCGGCACCCTGTTGTACCCTGCTGCACCCTGCACCTCAACCCTTCATGGCCACTCGGTTCCCGGCCCGGAGAATCAAGCACCTCCTAACAGCAGCCAGACTTCGCCTGGGGGTCGTTCGCGGTCTGGCTGAGCGAGATGCTCTGGCCAGACAGGTTTTGGTGGCCCTCGGTGGACCCGCTGGGGCCGTTGTCGAAGTTCTTGGTCGACACGATCTTGTAGATTTCTGAACAAATGATCGCATATTAGTGGGAAGTTCGCGCCAAAGCAGTTGTGGGGACTTGGAAAGATATTACCAGTCAAAATGTTTTGGAACGCAAGCTCAACGTTTGTGGCGTCGAGAGCCGAAGTCTCGATGAAGGATAGATGGTTTTCCTCTGTGGTTCTCTCTGTCAGTCATCCTGGCGATACGGCTTTCCCGAGCGACAATGTCGTCATTGCTGTGATGCGCAACGTACCGGCAAACTTCTTGGCGTCCTCCGTGGGCACGGCTCTCAGATGCCGCAAATCGCTCTTGTTACCCACAAGCATGATGACAATGTTCTGGTCGGCATGGTCGCGCAGTTCCTTCAGCCATCGGTTCACGTTCTCAAACGTCACGCCCTTGCTGATATCGTAGACGAGGAGGGCGCCGACGGCACCGCGGTAGTAGGCAGAAGTGATGGCGCGATAACGTTCCTGGCCAGCAGTATCCCAAATCTGCGCCTTGATTGTCTTGGAGTCGACCTGGATGGATCTGGTGGCAAACTCTACGCCGATGGTGGACTTGGAGTCGAGGTTGAACTCGTTACGGGTGAATCGACTGAGAAGGTTGGACTTTCCGACGCCCGAGTCTCCGATGAGGACCACTGGTAGCGGGATCTGCAGTCAGTAACTGTTTGCCGTCGTCGTCGCCGTCATCGCATCGTCGCGATTGCTTCAGAGCTTCTGGGGAGGGGTATGTTTGCGGTACCTTTGAAGAGAAACTGTGACAGTCAGCGGCTGGTTAGCGCAAGCTGGCGGAATAAAGGGGGCATGCCCCAACAAGGAAGTTGAATCGAGGGATGATGGGTAAGGCAGGCGAGGGCAAGAAAGAGGAGGCGGGCTTACATCGTACTCGTCGTTGGCCATGGTTGCGGTGTGTGATTACAGAGGTGCTGGAGGCAGAGGGTATGCTGGAAATCGGAGAGCTGGTGATGGGCTGAGGCAAGGTCTGGCAAGTGGTTGTCGCGTTGATAGTTGTACTGTATGCACACAAAGTGTTCAAAGGCAATGCGATGTAGTGTACTAGGTTCGGTTCGATGGTGTCCAGGAGAGACATTCAGGGCAAGGAGGGCGGTGCGGCTCCCCTCGAGTGGGTCCGACGGAGGGAACTCTAGGAACGAATGAATGGAATGCGCCTGAACTCACTTGCAGTGAACTGGACGCTGAGCCACGGCCACCTCCATGGGCATGAATGGGCCTGTCAATGGACGCGGGCTACGACGGCGTAAATTGGAGGGTCAAAGAACTGCGACAGTAGCGTTAATGGTGGACTGAATGGTGCGGACAATGGTGGGCCAACATCCAGGGATTACGGACAGCTTTGTCTATCCCAAATGACCGTCCGCATCTGGCCAGTAAGGTGAATGGTGTCACGGGCACTGGAAGCTCATTCAGGTACCAAGCGCCAGGCCAAGTACCTTGGAGGTTATTACCTACCCTTTACCTTTCTCCAGGCAGTCAGTCAAGATGACGCGCGCCGAAGAGACGAGACATGGACGATATGGCAATTCCACTTCCAGGCATGCGCCATTGCGGTGACGATGCTCTGGAATACATTGACTCGCTTGATGCGTTCAACAAAACCCATATCCCTTTCCTCGCTTATCCATCTGGGCTTGTTGTTACCTCCTCTTTCCCACTTCCACTCCCTCATATACGCTCTTCCCATTATGACAGTCGATGGGCTGCCAGCCCCCTGAGACTTCCACTTGCGCCCTGTGCCTCTCGATTTCTATTTCAATGGCAGCCTCGATCCCTCCAATGAGTTTTTACCTTCAAAACCCGCAGATGGTCTGGCCGTAAGGGGTTTGTACACAGCTTACTTTCACGTGCACAGACGCCCATGCTTGTTGCCTGGTGAACCAGGGGCCACTCGATGTGAGTTAGGTATACAAGTAGCATCAAGAACTTTACACTAGTCAGTTGATCACGAACGGATACGGAACGCTACAACATATTACCCATTAACGGGCAGGCAAAGTTGCTGTCTGTATTCCTCTGTCCAATGCTTCTTTGATTCCCTCCTTGCCAATTCCCAAGCATCTACAATATAGCGGCCCTTTTTGAGCTGCCTCGCTAGCTACACACTAGTCGTAACAGAAGTACCTTCTTGCCCCTAGAGCAAGATCCAAAGCATAAAAGGTACATTCGTAACAGAGATCATGGCCAGATCAGAAAGCCCATGTTCACATCAACAAGCATATAAACACCGAGTTGTGCTTCCAATGGTTGACGGCTTTGAACTAATATCACGGTCACTCTTGCCTTTTTCTTGTGCAAACGGCTCTTCACTTGCACCTTCCTCACCCCGATACTTCTACATTACATTCTGTCTCCTTCCACTTGTACCTGACACTAGTACCAGCGAGAAATAGTGGGTCATTCTAAACCCCACCTTCAACCACGTCCAGTCGACGTCTTTGTTCATCGCGTCCAAATTCCTTCCTCTTTCCCCCCCCCCCCCCCTTCACAACTTTCAGTCCCATGAAAACCCCTTCTCTCAAACATCCATCTTCAATCGGCTTAAAACATCACCGACAAAGGAGGTTCAGGTCAGAAACACTTGTCCAAATACTGCGTGCTTCTAACTCTTGCCGGAGAAAAGGTACATGGCAATATTGTCACCAATCATCATCCGAACGTCATTTCTCGAGTTTACGCATTAAACGATTCTCAGTTTACCGATCAAGCAATCTGACAACTTTCAGTCACTCAACGAATATCTGATATCTTGTTGATATCATACCACACAAAACCATATCGAGTCATTGAAGCTTTACAAAGTAGCGCGTCTACTTGACAGTCATTCAGGCAACGCGAATAGCTACGTGGCTACCACAGCAAGGACGCCGAGTGACGGGCATGGGAGCTATGAGCCCTCTGCTACTCTGAGCCTCGGCCTCGAAAGTTGTAAAAATTACAACTTGGCCGCCTGTTTTCAAGCCTGCTACGTTTTACAGTCCTCAAAACCCTCAACATGTTCAAAAATGTGGGCCGGAGAGTGTCAAAAGACTCGCCTCACTCGACCCCTGCCGACGAAGAGGACGACGATAACATCTCTCTAGCTTCAACAGCGTCCGCGCAACACGATCCAGATGAGGAGTTCGAGGTCGAGGATGTCCTCCTCGAGGAACGGGACGATGATGACAACAAAGTTTATCTAGTCAAGTGGGAACGCTACCCGCTATATCAATGCACTTGGGAGCCCGAGGACAACCTGGGTGACGAACTCATAGAGATGTGGAGGGAGAAGCAACTGAGGCAAGAGGCCGGAGAGGAAGAGCCATTTGATGTGCGAGTGTACCATGCAGCCGTTAAGAAGGCTAAGAAGGAAAAGGCCGACCGTCATCGCCGTCGCAACGCGAAGCGGAGGAAATTGGGTCACCCGTTGACCGAGCCCTTCGATGGCTCAAGCTCGGAATCAGACCTAGACAATTCCAAGGTCGAGTCCTCTGATGAATCCAGTGACGAAGCTTTAGAGCAAGAGGAGCCCGTCTCCAAGGACGATCGGGAACCACGCTCGGCTAAGGATAGCGGTACACGCCCGCCATCAGAGTCAAAGGCCAAGCAAAGGATATTCAAAGGCATCGCTCAGCCTGTACCAAAATCTGCCAAGACTGCCGCCACTACACGAGAATCCACGTCTCTCGAGCCCAAACCTAAAGCCTCGTCAAAATCCAGTTCCAAAGCCCCTGACAGGCCTTCCCCGCCGCAACCGTCGTCCTCCAAGCCTCGACCTGAGCGGAATATCGTGTCGACAACTGGCTACCAAGGAACTGCGAGGAAGCCTGTGGATAAACCGCGACCTAGTACTCCAAACGGGTTGACTAGGCCACTGCCCCAATCAACCCGTACCGCTCCTCCAATTGCGTCTCGATCTACGGCTGCTGGCGGTCGGAAGCCTCTGACTGCCAAAAGAACGGCTGTTAAGAAGAACGTCAGTGTCAATATCTTTGCAGCAGGCAAAGTTAGAAAGCCCCGAAAGAATTTTAAGGAGGCTGTGTCAGACCCAACCAAAGATCCAAAGCAATTTACAAAGCATCGTTATCGCCGGCTGGCCGAGAAGAACGGCAGGGATAAAGAGGATCGTCCTCCCGATCTATCGACAGCAAGCATTCCACTCTTCAACATCAGGCAGATCCCAACGGGAAGAAGGATCTCGCTAAACGCAACAGCGTCATCAAGCACGCCTATTCCGGCCCCAGGTGGTCAAATGACTAGGACACAGGTCGAAACAGAAGCCGAGACCACAGCTGGGCTTGAGCTCAACTCAGACGAACCGGCACCCGTGAATAGCCAGGAACTGTCTTTTCGACCCAAGGATCCGCCCAGAAGGAAATCTGCCTTGGCAAAATCAAAATCCGATGGAGGACAACCCAAGGAGCGCAAATCTGTCCGCTTCGTGCCTGGCCATGATGAGACCACGATTTTTCAGGAATCGGAACAGATGGATGTTGGTGGGTCGTTCGTTGAGCCTGTTCATACAACGCCAACTACGCCCACAAATTCGACGGCTCACCAGCGCATACCCAGCCCAGATCCACCGCCTGCCACTGCTTCTGCCGGCGAGTCCGATGACGGGGTGCCGAGGGGAAATCTGAACAAGAGACTGTTGATCGCCGAGATCCCCCCTTTTGAGGTAACATTTCACGATGTGCCGCGAGATAACCATCAGTTGTGGGCTGCACATTTCGGCAAACAAAAGTCGTTAGAGTTTCGGCTAAGCTGTTTCGCCAAAACAGCAGTGGCACAAATGAAGCCTCCTTTGTTCCAAAGGTGCCTGGCCAAAGGGGCTATAACGTCCGAGAACAAAGAAGCTATAGAGAAGCTTGCACAGCAGCTTAAAGCGCGACTGCTCGGTCTTTTCTATTCGAACCGGCATTACAACCTTCTCATTTATCCCACCAAATGTGAGGAGTGGCAAATCGAATCGTTCGGCCAGGAGGTAGCAACTGGCTTAACTGCAGCGCTCTGTTATATCATATTCACCTCAGATATGGACTGTGGAAGTATGCTCCGACCGCTCAGTCTTCCGCTAGGTTTGCCAGAAACGAATGGAAAGGCAGTGCCTACTATGACGTGGCTGATGAGCAGATTGTACAAATTCGATTACAATCAACTATTACCAAGAAAGCCGCAGATTCCAAAGGTACACAAGTTCTTTCTCGCTTTCCCTGAGTCAGGAACTGGGAAAGTGACCCGGTCAGTCGTTTTTCAATGGCTGCGCTCTTCCAACCCCGCCTGTCACATATACATATCCAGTCAACCTGGCTCTTGGGATGCATTCAGAGCCAGTGTAGCCGAGTCATCTGGTGTTGTCATCATCCACGAGACGTTGATGTGGAGTCTTCGCCGGTTTCCAAAGCTTTCCGAGTACCTGATCAAGAAATACGACGAGTATTGGTGCTTTACGGAGCCAAGCGAAGCATACCCCTTATATCCGTCAATGTCCTTGCCGGAAAGCGTTCCCCCCGGGATCAGTCAACTTACGCGGATATTGCCATTCCGCACGGCAATCCTGCTGACCCCCAGCTTTCTGGTGTCCGAGCCTGAACACGCTCGTGAGTTTCTCGAGTGGTTTCTTCACCGATGGAATAACTCCTTCTACTATCGTCTGGTAACGGCCTCGAACATCCACGAATACCTCCAAGATCTAGCATTAGAGTGTATCGATTCGCGCGAGAGGTTGTGGAACGCGGGTCCAAGTCGTGGGATGACTCCGATAGATACTCAGTTCGAGATCAACCTGCGAGGACATAGCCTTGAGGAATGTGAATCTAGGCTACAAGCCGGCATCGCGGCTTCTGAACTTCACGGAATACGCGCCAGAAAGCTCGACTCCTCCGGTGGAATGGAGGAGGACCACAGCCCGCTCATCTATGCGGATCCATCCATCGACCCAAATGACGAGCAAAGCCTGGTCAACTGGTTCGGCTGGTGGTCAACCCTGCGGGCTGATCAGTTCCGAAAGTTCCATGTCGTTGGATCGTGTAACAGTATTGGTTATCCAAATACCAAGAAGGGGATTCGGACGGTCCGCATTCCAAAATATCTGAGAACAACAATCAATGATCCGGACGCGGTAGCAGAGGTTGTGCAGTCAGAAGCATCGCAGAATCTCCAGGTACCAGCATACGAACTGCCTCCCAGCAATCCACCAAGTGCGGCGGACAGTTTGGAGTTGACTGGCCCCTTCAAAAGCGATATACCTGGCTTGATCAATGACCACGGGGCAACTCTTCAAGGATTCCTTTTCAACAACTTTTGTACGGAAATTCCGGGGTCTAAAATGCGGTTTTACGGATATCCTGTGACGTGGGTTGATCCGAATATGGCGAGTTCCTACGGCGATTTGATGCTCAAGCACAATAAGACGATCGGCGAGTGGTTCCATTATCCATGGCCATTCAACAAAGCCTGGAACACTTACATAGGCCTGTTTTATACCATTTCGGAGGAGTGGGATCCCCAGAAGCCTCCACAAAACCCGAATCCCAGGTGGCATCCTTGGCTTGCGATTTACAGGCCTGTCAACGCCGATATGTACCCATACCAACGGTGCGAGCTTATTATATGGGACCCCCTCGCAAGAAAACGGTTTCCGGGCTCACAGGCACCGTTAGAAAGCGAGCTCACTTATATGCAACGGCGTGTCATTCAGCATGTCCGTGAGCAYTGCGGAAMWAAGAATCGSGGGACGTACCTCGAYCAGGYCTGGCTCGGCGGGTTCAAYTGTCCSAGTGCATGCGAATCTCCTTATCCCCTCGACATGACGTTGAAGTTCACCAGAGCAATGGTGCAAGATATCAGAGAACATCTTCCACCACCGGAGAAGCGGTTGCCGGACAAGGGTTTCAGGAAAGTTCTGAAGGAGCACCCGCCGGCGCCCAATACGATGAATGGTGGAGGTCTAGATAGCGACGACGACGTGGTCATGGACGTCGATAGCAATGATGGCTGGGACGACGAAGACGAAGATGAAGACGAAGATGTACGCATCATCTTCCATCCGCCTCGAGGCACCAAGCTCTCCCCTGGTTCCCGCTCAAAATGCACCAACAGGCTATACGAGGAGGCGCGTCTCGCCAGGGCCAGGTCCTCTTCGGACCATATGAAGTTCAAGTTCGTTCCGACGCTCAAATGGTACGAGGACCAAGTCGCAGAGGGGCGCGGCTTTGAACACATTAACATCCAGTCGTGGCAAGACATCTTCAACATCTTCCAAATAGGRAAGGCGAAGGGTAGCAAGGTGACAACAGCGGCGACAGCGGCRARGGCTCAGGCGACTCGTGGAGACAGAGAAGGCGATGTTCAGATGACCGGCTAAGGAAGCGGCGAGTCGAAGATATCAACTACAAATACGTTCAATAAGAAGTCGCCGCTGGTAGTGCACAAAGGTGTGAGGTTTCTCCGCCCTAGGTGCCCGAATCGAGTCACGCCTTGGCATTTATCGAAAGAGAGCAAGAAACAAGCAGTTTCCAAGGGCGAAGAGCGACAGCGGGAAGGTGGTGGTGGATGTATGGCCGCAAGAGCAGGTGTTCGAAAAGCTAGGGCAACTGGGACGAGAGTCACGTTACAAACGTTGACAATGTCCGATTTGAACACTTCCTCCGTGTAGCGAACATTACTACAATAAGCTTGGTTCTGGGCAGTGGGTGGAGGATAGAGGTGGTGTTTTTGTATGCTTGAGACAATGGAACTTGTAAGAGTTACAGGAGAAGTATGTTTAGAACTCGTGTATTCAACATAGATATCGTTGTATGGGGAGGCGTTCAAGACCACGAGTATCATATATATAAGTCCCTCGTTTCAGACACTCCAACACCAGCAGTCACTCAATGTATATATAGTTGCCTTACAACTCATTACTTTCTCAAGTTTACTCCCTACACCCACCTTCCGTGACATAGGATTCATGACCAACTCTCCCCTTCACGCAAGACGTAGTATCTCTCTGTCCATCCCCCTTGCCAGTCACACCCAACATCACTGCCCCCTAATTCTGCGGCGGGACACCAAACCGTTCAGCAAACGGATCATATCTCCAATCCATCACCGGCTCATGCTCCATCGCTCCCGCAATCATATCCGCCATCGCCACTCCATCCGGGTACATCTGCCTGACGAACTCGAACGTCAAATCCAAGCCCGCCGTGACTCCTGACGAAGTCCAGATGTTACCATCAACCACCCATCGAGCCGGCGAGACCCTGTTTCATCGCACTGTCAGCAAGAAGTTTCTCTCCCCAAAAGCCCCAATACGCCCAATCGAACCCAAACAGAAAAAAGAAAAAGGGACAAGTAACAAAAAATCAGGGAGAACATACCACTTAACCTTCTCTCCCAAAGGCGTCACCTCGCCCCAAGCCATCTTATTAGTAGTCGCCCTCCTCCCATCCAGCACGCCCGCCCTAGCCGCCACCGCAGCACCAATACACACCGTCACCAGATATTTATCCTTTCCTCTTTTCTTCCCCTCTGTTCCTGTGTCGTTCTTCTTCCCACCAATCCCAAACTCCCCAACCATCCTCCTCAAAAACTCCAACTCCCTCCCCTCCCCCTCCAAATCAGGACTATACACCCCCTCGCCCCCCGGCACCATTAGAACATCCACACTCTCCAACACCTCGCGCATCTCCTCCCACTGTTGGTCCGTAGTGGGGATCGGATGGGTGGGGTTGAAGGTCGGATAGAAACTGCTGTTCATGGGGTTCATGGACGACGGTGAAGTCGGGGAAGTGAGGACTGGTGCTAGACCAGAAGAGTAGGGGGGCTGCCGGGAAAAGATGAGTAGACGCAAAGGGTGGAAGTCTGCGACGAATTGAAGGATTTCGATGAGCCCGTAGGCGTCGAGGATCTCGAAGGAGCGGAAGAGGAGGAGGGCGTAGGTTTTGGGGGTTGGGTAGGTGGTTGAGTTGCTGTTGGTGTTGTTGGCGGGGGTCGGGAAGGGGATGGTGGTCTCTGGGTTGGTTTTGGGTAGGGTTTTGCGCAGTTTTATTTTGGATTCGGAGTGAGGGAGGATGGCGGCGGTGGTGAGGTGGAGGTTGAGGAGGGTGAGGATTGTGGTGAGGATTGAGAGGCGCATTTTGGCGGTTGGGAAATTGTTGTTGATGTTGTCGTTGTCGTTGGTGTTTGGGGTAGTGGGATGGTTGATGACTATTGTTGGCTTCTTGAGCAAAAGATGGGAGTGAGTGATGCTTATATGTCTTCTCTTGTTCTCGGCAATCTCCACTCGAACCTGAAGGGCAGCTCGTGTTCACCAGCTTCATGTTCATTACCAGACCAGTTGGATAGGAGAGATCCTACGTACGGTAGACTTGATCTTCCCAACACAAACCACCGAGCTGCCACAATCTTCATGCATGTGAGTCCCTTCCAGCAAACGATTCGTCATGCAAAGGCCGGAACTCTGGGAAGGCATGGGCAGATTCAATCTACAACCGGCTCAAATCCTCTCATGAGGTCTCGCCTCCACACAGTACCATACCTACCACGGTGGCTACCAGACTCGCCCGGGGCAAAAAAACGTAGACTCAGTAACAGTTTTTCAACAACAGATTAACAAAACACTTAGGACTTTTAAGGACCACCGAATCATAAGAATAAACCGAACACATCACGGTTGGTACATTACACCTTGGGTATACTCTTATTACGCATCCAGATAGTCTTTATTATACTTTTAAACCCAACTTCTAGGCAGTTTTTGGATGTAAATATCCCCAAAGGATTCTAGTCGATGTATTTTCGAATTATTATAATCCCTATCACAATTTTGTAACGGCCCTTCCTAACTACAATGAGCGGTATTAGACTATCCGTATTCGGTTTATTCTTACAACCGCTTGACTACATATATCTAAATAAAACCATAATTAGCTATTAGGACTAACTCAAGTTATAAAAGCAATAAGAGGAGGGAAGAGATGTCATGATTTTGGTGGTGCGGCCCGCGCACAGTCTACGTTTTTTTGTCCCGGGCGAGCCAGACGACGAGACGGTGTTCATCTCCAGAAAACATTGACATGTGACCTTTGAGCAAGTATGTGATCCGAAGCGAGTACTATCGACCAGTTAGTTACACAAACAATGCCCCGGTTTCCCGGGAATAAACTGTTTCCCATATGAAGTTGTCCCAAGCTCCGATGCTCAACGGAATTAGACCTTGTCAGGCCGTCCCAAGCTCCGATGCTCAACGGGACTAGAAGTTGTCCCAACCTCCGATGCTCAATGGGATTAGAAGTTGTCCCAACCTCCGATGCTCAACGGGAATAGAGTTTCCAGGCTGCCGCAAACCGTGGGATGTAAGCTTGTGTCTCCGGGGTACCGAGACAGCGGGAGAAGATAGATTAAGCTTGTGTAACCTTTGACGCTGACGTACCACACTACAGGTAAGCTCAAGACCACACTTCCCAAGATTGGTAATCCAGAAGAAGCAGAATATAGAGACGCAGCGACATGTAAAATAGCAGCTCGCCATTATACACGGACCTTGATTCGCTTACAATGGGACGCAAGTCCGAGACGCAGGTAAACGCATCTCATAAGAGCTCAGTTTCATGAAAGGGACGTTAGATAATATCATACGGGAAGCCGTCAGACATACCTTGACTGGAATCGATGATCTGGCTTTTGGTGTTGTGGTTGACATTGACCCAAGCTTTCTGCCTCAGATCTGACAGTCTCTCATGATGCTGACGGCGTGGTCAATCATAGCGATGTGGTGTCAAGCCTGTCAGGAGGAAAGGTGTCGCCCGCAAAAACCGCCCGCCAAGACTGACGGGTTAGGGTTATACCCGTCATCAAGCTCCCATGAATGGCTTCATCCCATCTCCCTTCCATCACATCTCCCACCCCTTCAGGTTGGCACACCAGCCGTCACCAACTGACCATTCCTCCGCCCTGTGCCCGTTCATCTCATTCCAAGTTCAAAACTGCAGGTATATGTATCACTTCCACCAGACCTTCTTTCACCAAGTTCGGCCGGTTCGAAAAGTGTTGGTACTCTGGCGCAGCGGTTCACCGTTCACCACCCCAAAACTCTCCAAACCTTCAAACAACCTGAACCAAAAACGGGCTCATAATTATAAAAAGAGCACCAACCGGGAATCGAACACCCACCGACCTACCACCAATGCTAAAGCTCATAATTATAAAAAGGGATTAACAACAGCAACGCCAGAACGACGAAATAACGTCCCAACGAATGGGTATCAAGGTGGTGGACGGTTTACCGCACCGGACCGGCTGAACTTGGCTTTTCTTTTTGCGTTTCTTTTTGTGTTCGTTCCGGATGTCGAGTTCATGAAAGTCCATCTTCATTCGTCTCTGCGCGTCCATGATAAAGCATCAGCAAATCTTAGGTGTTAGTTGGGTTGTTGAAACATGATGGATGGTCGTCACAAGAAAGAACGACATCAGTGTGCTGCCGTACAATTCCTGCCCAACAGTGCACGAGCCGCTACACGGCCCACCCAACGGGGGACCTCAGCACCTTGTAGATCCACTATCGGCTGACCGCCTAAAAGTTGACAACACCGCCTACAGCTCGCTGTTCGGCGCATTGCTAAGCCGTACGTCATTTTGACTTTTGTTTCCGTCCATCTCTCACCTCAACCTCCAAACATCAAAGCTCCCACGAACCTAAGAGAGACTGGTCGACATCTCGTTAATCGACAAGAGGGAGAATCAAGACGACCGGGATCTATACGTCTTCTCAACCCATCACATCCTACGACCAAGCAACCTGTTAATTCTCCTCAGAGTTCTGAGGTTAACGTTCACACACCGGTCGACCTAAACCCCCCTACATCAAGTTCAAGCTATCCCGCGACATCCGACCCACCGCTTCCATACCTCCCACCACCACCACCACAAATCACCACCCTCACACCACAACACACACAAAAATGGCCCGCAACTACTTCTCCCCCTACGCCCCGCGCCGGCGATCCAACCGCATGGTCCTGATCTGGGTCACCTTCTTCTTCTCCATCATCTTCTTCATGTGGTGGGTGCAGACGCGGCACCGCGAGACGGCGCGCAGCTGGGGAGCAGCTGTTGCCCGGGGCCCGAGGATGGAAGGGGATAACCGGAGGAGGTTTGGAGGGAACGCGGGGAGTGGGAGGATTTTGGAGGATGCGTAGAGCAAAGGAGGGATGGGATGGGAGGAGAGGAGGGGAGGACTAGAGGACTGGACGGGAGGGGACAGGGCAATTGGGGAAACTGGCTCCATCCTCCCTGTTCAGAGACTTTGGGTATGAAAAGGGGGAAATGAAGGAAAATGGCGACTGAGGGAGAACGGGTGATTGAGGAAGCAGGATTGGAAAGCCAAGGGACTATGGACACGACCGGACAACATCGAAGACCACTCACGAAAAGGCCGGAGAATCCAATGAACGGGTGGATGGATGGAAGGTGTGGAAGTGCGGCGAACCGGTGTTGATTACACCCACAAGGCCTCAAGAGGGCACACAACCCGACCTCCTGAGCTGTTTCAGAGAGGAATCTCCAAAGCAGTCCTCGCCAGTTACGATCCCCGAGAATTCCGAATTCCTGCGTCAGCCAGGGCTTATCAGGGTGTAAAGAATGATGAAATCATCGACTTGTTCTTCTGAGAAAGAAGAGTTTCGGTTGGGGACGAAAGATCCGATCGGGTCTTGCACATGGTCATCAATAAGAGACATGTGTGACTGTTTGAGACATGGCTTTACTGAGGGCTACGTATAGATATGATGAAAAAAATAATGTTTTATTCTGGGCTTGGTTGCTCAGCTCCTAGATTCGCCGCACTTTTCCTTGACTTGCCTGGTGTGAGCACCAACCTATGTATGGGTTTCGTCTACTTGGTGAGGGGCATTGGCCTACAACAGCCAGTTGCCATGTTATCATATCCGGACATGATTTTACGACAAGATCATTGCAAAGCTTCACGGCAACAGTCACGAGATGCACTCACTGCTTGACGGAACGGACGTCATCATTTACGTCTTACCTGTGCACGACGCTATAGGGCTCGTTCCGTGTCAGCGAGTCCAATGAACTTGAAGGTGAATGATAGAATAAAAAGGGTTGTATGCACCTTGTTTCGTATAGTATAATCCAAACAGTAACCTTTCGACGCTCCGAATCCCAATCGTAATGTCAAGCTTCCATGTCGTCCCTACGCCAACCGAACACCAGCTTCCTTGCGCTTCTTACCCTGGTGCGACGCCGCCGTGCTCATACCAACGTTCTGACTAGCATCAAGCATACTTTGCGCCATCCGCCTCCTCTCTGCCTCGAGCTTCTTGAGCCGCTTATCCGTCTTGCCCTTTCCACTTCCCTTGCCGTGGAACTGATGCGACAGCTCCTTGAAGGCCTCCTTCTGGTCGAGCGACCGGCCGTCGGCGTCCACATACTTGAGCTCGACCGTGGGCTTGTACGTTTCCCTGAACAGCTGCTCCATGACGCGTGCCTGATGCTGTTCGCGGATCGTGTTCTGCTGGCGCTGCCACTCCTCACGCTCGCGGATCGACATCCGGTCGAGACGGCCGCTGGCACGGTCGCGCTCACGCTGGATGCGGGTCTCGTCGTCGAACTTCTTCATGAGACGGGCGAGCTCGGCCTTGAAGTGAGCGCTTTCGCGGAAGTTCTTGACGAGCTCGGAGCCGCGCGATTCGGCGTCGATGAGGCGGCGGTCCTTGAGGAGGGCGAAGGTTGCGGCCATGCCTTGGGCGACGAGCTTCTCTTCTTCGACACCGGTTGTAGGAAGCTCGGCGGACGGCGACGTGGCCCGCTCGGACTGTCCTTCCTTGTCGGCGTCTTCCATCTCCTCGTCTGATGATTCCTCCTCCATCGCTGTAACTGCTGTCTCTGTCCGTTGTTGAGGCTTTGGCTTTGGTGCCTTCTTCTCCTCTTCGCGCTCTGCGTGGAGAGCATCGACGAACTCGCTGATTTCGTCGATAACGATACCGCCAGCCTCGGCGGCTTCCGGCTCTGGTTGGTTGGATTGTTCGCGCAGCTGTTTAGCAAGCTCTTCGGGTCGTGTCTTTCGCTTCTTCAACGCCGCGGATCTCTGGCGGGCCAAAGATTGTTGCAGATCGTCATCGTCGACAAAGTCCTCGTCAAACGTCTTCCTCTTTTTCGTGTACGTCGCAGCCCCCGAATCGATGTCCATCTGCTGCTCTGTATCTGCTGAAGCTTCCGGCTCTCCTGGGTATAGCACGTCGTCGTCGTCTCGTCGCCTTGTCGACTTGGTCTTCTTCTTTTTCGGCTTCTTGACTTTGATTTCGGACGCATGCATGTAGTCTGATACTGGCGCAGGAGCATCGTCTGTTTGAACACGTGTTAGCATCATGTTAGAAAGACAGACAAATGGGTATAACATACCGAGCATGTCCAGATCAACCGTCTGCCCCTTCCTCTGAACAGGCGCACTGCCTAGGATATCGGCCAAGGAATCTGTCGTTGTCGTTGTCCTGATTGTCTGACCGAGTGTGAAAGCCTTCTTCTTTTTGCCATTGATCTCCTCGTCGTACTGTGACAAAATCGTTCGTTCGCCCGTCTCGTCAATGTCATTAGGGTCGTAAAGCGGCTTCTTCTTCTTGAGGTCGAGTCTCTCGCTTAGCTTTTCTCGTTCGCGCAATTCAATGTTTTCGAGCTCATCCCCTTCCTCTTCGGCATCCAACACACCGGTATCCTTGAGCGTGAGAACCTGGTCGCCACTCTCAAGGAAAGTGTCCATATCGTGCGCAACCTTAACACCGGCCAGATCCCTAGCTGTGTGCTCAGCCGCCGCCGCCGCAGCTTCAGCAGCGGCCTTCTCCTCCTCTGCCTTCTTTGTCGCCTCGATCTTCTTTTGTCGCTTCTTCTGGTTCTTGAGCCAGGCCTTGGCATCTAGCTCGTCGTCTTCCACATCATCGGCGATGCCCCTGCCATCGAGAATGGCGTTGCGCTGGGCCATCTCGCGGGCCTTCTTGATGTTGGCGGCTCTCTCCTCGCGCTTCTTCTTCGCGGCTTCTGCCTCTAGGGCCTTCTTGTAGTTGTCGTACGATGCGGCTTCGCGGGTCTCGAGGGTGCTGCCCTTGTCTTCGCCTTCGGGAGTGGGTGATCTGGCCTTGGGCGCTTCTCCGGGGACGGGCAGGGGCTTCATGCCCATTGCCCGTCGCACCTTGTTGAGCTCTTCGATTGACGCGGCGTCCATGGCGAGAGCGGTCCCTAATGGGAATATTAGATAGTAATGAGGTATATCAAGCCGCTACTACGCGATCGTGGGTGCCGGAATGAAGTTAAAGTTCCAGTCGCGGGTGGATGGATGATGCAGAATGATCAGAAGTGGTGAGGCAAGGACAGTGAAAGTTGCCAGTGAAACCGCTGGACGTCAGTTGAGGCTGACACTGGCAGGCAAACGAGCCTGGGCCCGGCCGTTACTGGCTGGAGCCATGCGATAAGATAAGGCAACGGGTATCCACCAAGACTTGCAGGGCTGGCTTGGCAACAGAAGCACAGACCCCACATCCAAAATTTTCGTATATCAAGCGGGACGTTCGCACCCAACTCTTCCTCTTTCTCTTCTTTTTTCTCCTCACGGACCTGTGCCCAGTGCTCCTCTGCCGCCAGCTCGTGCTTGCACTTGTAGGTAGCTAGGGTTGAGTGCTGAGGCAGTTCGGCAACCAAGGAGCCATCCAGGACTTTACGTTCTTCCATGATGTCAATTTCCATCCGACAGGTCACCAGAAGAACCGAACTCTGGCGTGAACCTTGTTCGCCGCAAGGCTTGAGCTTGGGGAGCGCCGGATGATGTAGGGGAAGTCATATTCCAATCCGTTCGCCGAGGACGTCGTCCTATGAGGCTGGGGGAAACCATGACAATTGCCACATTTCTTGCCGTAAACACATGTGTTTTGCTGTGATCGTTTTGCTGCCTTTCATCAAATGGCGTTTTAGAGCTTGCCCTTGAAGATCAGCAGTGAAGGTCCGTACATGTCAGATAATTCCATGTCACTTTTTGCATTTTGGCCGATTCCAACATGCTTCACATGCATGCTTGCACTCATCAACATGAGATGTTCGAATGGCCGTCAGCTGTTGGTACCTGCGTGGGAGTCCATCGTCTGTTTGTGCTGACTTTGACCCTGACTCTCAGATGTTTGGGAAGTGGGATGTTTTGTCATCAAGAAGGACCGACCTGGTGTTGAGAAGTTTAACATGTTGAGATGTTGAATTGACCTCACGTCAGTTTCGACTGCTCTCGTCCATGTATCGGAATCAGAACTGGAAAATTCCGAGGTTGCCCTATACCGTAGTACTCAAACGGTCACCTTGGTTCCGTCTGGGAATGGAGTCAAAGCATCTCTCTGTCCAGGTTCAATGCCGAGAGTTGAAACGTCAAAGCTCTCATAGTGCGAATTTTTGGTCGGCCTTTTCGGCGGAATCCCCATGTCAAATGTCCAGTTGCTACTGCACGTCACGCAAATAGTCTGGTTCTTTTCAAGTTCCTGAACCGCTTCTTCTAGTGTTTCTTTGATGGGCACGTGGGTGGTATGATGGTGCTTCTAGATCTTTCTTTGCGATCTGAAACTGTGAGACAGCTGTTGTCCATCAGTGTCCCCCGGTCCGACAGCGCCAATGCCGAAATGTTGGTGGACTGATGCTATTCCCAACCTGTGTAACTGTTAACCCTAACCCGATTGGATCTACGCGTCCTAGCTAAAAGAAGATATTCCCATACATATTTCCCACATTTTGTGATGACTTCTGAAAAGCTCTGCTTCAGATCTGTAACCAAACATAGTTTAGCATAATAGAAGATGTCAAAGCCTCACTCCCTCATCTCCAACAAGCCCAGCGCAAAACCACCCCTGTCCTTAGCATAACCGGACTCCTTCCTGTTCCTGACACAACGGCCGCGAATGCAGATGCAGTCGGCACTCCAACGCGGTCCAACCCCAGATCTCACCCAGCAGCACTCCACGCTAGCCGAGCTGCCGGTGCGGGACCTCTTTTTGGGGAACAGGGGTCCTGTCATGACTGCCCGCAGCCAAGAAAGATGAAAAGTCCGGGGGAGGTAGGGTTGCTCCGACATGCTTGTCTGCCCAACTTTTCGATTTCCCAACTTCACTTTCTATCCTCGGCATGGTGCCCGTCCGCGGTCCTTCCATCATGCTTTTTTTCTTCCACGGCCCCAAGCCCGCCCTTTCCCCCAGACGCCACAAACTTCCCCAGTGTCGAGACGGCCCGATTTCGAATGACCTCGGCGGCAGACCACCATCTGTCACGATTTGGTCGGCCGGATGAGCTGTCGTACGATGGAGACGCGTGTCGTTGGATGTGGGCAGCAGCGATGGCGGAGAGGGAGAGAGACTGATCCTATTCACAGAAGTAATGTGCTCGTGGTTCGTTTTTGGCTGTCAAGACTCGCAAGATCAGTGTACCCTCCGCCAAGCTTAGGACAAGAGATGGAGATGCTAGAACGAGTTATTCTCCGACGTGAGCCTCCGACTAAAAGATATCCGCAACGATGGAGTACCTAGCGGGTCGTGATATACGTTTCTCCCAATTCTAGACTCTAGGTATGACAAAGTTAGCTTCACATAGCACAAAGTGCATCACATTGCCATGTGTGCAGGTGTCAAAAAGGCGGAAAAAGTCACGAGAGATTTGTTCGTGTTCCCGTGATGCTCAAAGCAGGCCTAGTTCCCCGCATTATCGAGGTTTCTCCGCCGTAGCGAGATCATGGGGAAACCAGACTTCAGCGCCAAAAGGGCCTGTGTAACCGCTGCCCCACACCAGCCCGCCGATTTCAGAGAGATTCCAAGCTGCAGTGCGCCGTCTGCCGATTTCACATGAAAGCTGAAGCTCTTCATGATGAACACACCCACATCGACGCCTACCTATGGCAGCCACGCTTTTGCGATGCGACGGTAGAAAACGCCCGCGGCAAGATATCGGCCTTTCTTTACTGCAGCTGGGCGTTGCTTGCAGGTGAAGCTTGTGAAGCTCTCTCCATCTTGGGTCCAGTCCTGGCCAATCTCCGCCAACCACAACCACACTTTCCGCTCCCCCAGGTCAGCAGCTCAGAACTCTCCTGGTTTGGTACCGCTTTTAGAGCATACCGCTCTCTGTACCTATAGACCAACCATAACACCGCACGTTCTCTTCCACTCAAGAGCTTATCATGCTCCCCTCGATCTGCTCCAATGAGTCGAATACCAAGCAAGGGAGAGCTCAGCGGGAGACAAACGTTCCTGCAGATAGCAGTGGGACTGCCGCCACAAAGGAAGAGGATCGTGACGTGACCAGTGACCAGGGCAAAACAAGGTGCGAGAGTTAAAGAGAGGGCAAAGATCCAAAAGGGTCAAAAGGACCGAGCCTCAATGCCCGGATACAACTCAAGAAGACCGTCTTCTCGGCCCTTTCTCCAACTCTTCTCCTTCTGCTATTCAACCTAGCAACACCTACACGGTCCCCATCCCATCGACGACGCTGTCTAACCACCGAGTGCAACCTCATCCACGAACTGACCCCGGCCCTCCTCTGAGGCCCTTGAGAGTTGAGGTGCGGAACTTGGACGACCAGGGCAGATTCACTAGGGAAAGTGGACGACAAGGATTCACTCCGGCCGGACCGCAACACTAACGTCAGTGTACTGGGCCTTCCAAAGGGGGTAATGCCAAGCGTGAGAGAGACAAGATCGTCGCCCATCAACATCCCGGACGAGTCAAGATGGACACAATATATAACCTCAAGCAAGTCCTCCTCAGCAACCATGATTTCACCACCAGCCTGGTCTCCAACTCAACAGACTACTCGAGCCCTCTGACCTACTTCGCCATGCATCTCGTCTCTTCGCTCCTCGTCGTGGGCGCCGCCTTCCAGGCCGTGCTCGGTCTGCCCGATCCTCTGCGTGAGAAGAGGAACAGCGACATCATCAAGCGGTCTGCCGACTCTTTTATCCAGACCGAGACTCCCATTGCGCTGAACAACCTTCTGTGCAACATCGGTTCTTCTGGATGCAGAGCCTCCGGTGCTGCCTCTGGTGTTGTGGTTGCCTCCCCTTCCAAGTCGAGCCCTGACTGTAAGTGGAAATTGCCCAGTGTGTCTCATCTCTCATGGCAGCATAGCTCACAGTGTCGATAGACTGGTACACCTGGACTCGTGATGCCGCCCTTGTTTCCAAGCTTGTCGTCGACAGGTTCACCAATGAGTACAACACCACTCTCCAAAACACCATCCAGGCCTATGCTGCTGCTCAGGCCAAGCTTCAGGGCGTTAGCAACCCGTCCGGTTCCCTCTCCAACGGTGCCGGTCTTGGTGAGCCCAAGTTCATGGTCGACCTCAAGCAGTTCACCGGTGACTGGGGCCGCCCCCAGAGAGACGGTCCTCCCCTTCGTGCCACCGCCCTCATCGGCTACGGCAGGTGGCTCGTCAGCAACGGTTATGCTGATACCGCCAAGAACATCATCTGGCCCATCGTGAAGAACGACCTTGCCTACACTGCCCAGTACTGGAACAACACCGGCTTCGATCTTTGGGAGGAGGTCAACAGCTCTTCTTTCTTCACCATTGCCGCCTCCCACCGTGCTCTCGTTGAGGGTTCTGCCTTTGCCAAGTCCGTCGGCAGCTCTTGCAGCGCCTGCGATGCTGTTGCTCCCCAGGTCCTGTGCTTCCAGCAGAGCTTCTGGTCCAACAGCGGCTACATCATCTCCAACCTCGTCAACTACCGCAGCGGCAAGGACATCAACTCCGTCTTGACTTCCATCCACAGCTTCGACCCCGCTGCCGGTTGCGATGTCAACACCTTCCAGCCCTGCAGCGACCGTGCTCTTGCCAACCACAAGGTTGTCGTTGACTCCATGCGCTTCTGGGGTGTCAACTCTGGTCGCACCGCCGGTAAGGCCGCCGCTGTCGGTCGCTACTCCGAGGATGTCTACTACAACGGCAACCCCTGGTACCTCGCCACTCTCGCCGCGGCCGAGCAGCTCTACGACGCCCTCTACGTCTGGAAGAAGCAGGGTTCCATCACCGTCACCTCCACCTCCCTCGCCTTCTTCAAGGACCTCGTCTCCTCCGTCAGCACCGGCACCTACTCCAGCTCCTCCTCCACCTACACCTCCATCATCAACGCCGTCACCACCTACGCCGACGGCTTCATCGACGTCGTCGCCCAGTACACTCCCTCCGACGGCTCGCTCACCGAGCAGTTCGACAAGAACTCCGGCGCCGCCATCGGCGCCACCCACCTGACCTGGTCTTACGCCGCCTTCCTCTCCGCCGCCGCCC